>QEPC01010104.1:438896-462007 GCA_003113815.1 Sphenodon punctatus | reverse complement strand
GGGGGGGGGCTGTCCATCCACATCATCTAGAAGCTGCCATTCTAGTTCCAGGACCCACCGTCAGGGTTCTGGGGCCGGCCAAGCGCCTAGCCTGCCTGCCCGGGCAACCCAGGGTGCCAAGCATCAGTCCTTCCTGGTCTCTGCTGCTGCTGCTGCTGCTGCTGCTGCTGCCGCTGGGTCTCCGGTGGCCTGCCATGCCACCACGGGCACTCCTGGAGGTCCCTGGAGCGCTCAAGTCTCCCGGTGGCACTGAACTCCACCGAATGTTCGGCGGGTCTGAACTCCGTCGGACCGAACCCAAACTAAGATTTTAGTCCAAACAGCCGAACATCCGAACTCCGTCCTGTTCTCACATCCCTATAAAAAACACAGGTGCAGACTTCACTCCCTTCAGACAGCCAAGGTCAGATTCCAAGGAGGAAACATCAAATGAAAAGTACAGCCATGACAGAATCATTGTTCATCCATTATACAGTGATGCAATTTGAGGTTTTATATGTCCCCCTGCTTCTGAAATGCATTACAGCATCCAGAGGGTCATTTAGTTGGCAATGGGCACTGTATCTCAGTGTATGTGGTGTGGCAACAAGAATCCATGGGGTATATTGAAAAGTTTGGTTTTTGCATGTCTATGGACTTTAATGGATGTCCAAACAACCCTTCTGCTGCCATGTCAACTGCCAGCTTTTGACCTAGTATCACAACTGATGCGTCAAGAGGGATATTCCATCTATGCTGCAGAGGTATGTGAAAGAGCATCTATGCTAGAATTCATGGCCATTGAAAGTAGTAATGGTACTGGCCCGGTGTACCTCAAACTGGGCTGGACAGTGTACGAGATCATTTCACTTTTGGATCTTTTTCCAGAACCCGAGGTGTTGGAATGCCAGAAACTGGGCATGACAGACTTGCTGTGGGAGTTAACAAGGGCACAGTATACAGCACACGATTACAGGCAGAGCCTCTGGAGTTGTGGGAAATGTCTGAGCAAGCTCGACCTGTTTGGAGAATTCTCCGATCGCAACTTAATGCTTTACTGGTGTCTGAGCCCTGGACAGGGTCTGTGGCCTTAGATCCAATGTATTTCTTCCTCGCACACACATTAGCAATTTGCTTGCTCCCATTCAAGTATCACACAGCCCTCCTGTTTGTCAGCAACCTGCCGTGAGCTGTCTATGCGGTCACAAACAGAGAACCTGCCCTTCAGGGTACAGACTCACCAGGTCCAGATCTCCTTTTACACCATGCGGTGGCTCGGAAGGTATGGTATTCGCAGTCTGATTTGCAAATGGTACTGGAATACTTCTTTCTTCCCAAAATGCTGAGCTACACCCTGGAACTGATGTTGGAATCCCAGTAATCACAGTGAAAAAGTAGATGTAGATTCGGAAACCCTGCACCCTGAGATTTTTGGTCTTCCTGGAGACCCGTAATACACATTGATATGTTCACACTGCAAATGCACATTAAAGATTAATCCACCTTTAAAATGATCATGTAAATGGTAAATCCTGATTAATAATTTCAATTAAGTAATCTACATTAAAATATAATTTGATTTAATGTGCTCATTTCAAAATAGCCACAGAGTTTTGTTCCAACACTTAAACCAATTCCAAACTGGGAGTTTGTGCACACACTACAGGTTTGTGCAAATAAACCTGCCTGCTGATGCTGGAGACCTGTACATCTGAAAGGATCAAAAATTCAATTGAGTATAAGTTGGGCTGGTTTAGCAATAAAAGATTCAAATTTTGTCAGCCCTAGTCCCATATGGACACTGGAATACCGTAACCCACCGCACCTACTCCAGTTGCAGTACCATGAGCTTTTAGCAAAATGGCTACATACATAACACAAAGGGCTGCCACCTATGCACATTTTTAAGGAACACTTATGAAAGATATATGTTGCAGGGCCTGCCTTGGTCAGTGCCTTAGGCACCAATCCAGGCCCTGCACCATACATCTTTCATAAGTGTTCCTTAAAAATTTGCATAAGTGGCAACCCTAATAACACACAACAGGCCATGTTTAATTAATACTGGCACATGCATACGCTACTATAAGAGTGGTGTATAGAGCTGCCTAGTGAAAACCTGCACAGTCCTTTGTACCAGTTTAAATCACAGTTGACAGAGTAGCAAGTGGTTTGTGGATCATGGGTTTTGGTTCTCATCAGCTTGACTTTGCCTAGCTCAAGTACTTTGGATTTGGTCTATATTTTTTTTTAATGGGTTAGCCTTAGATCAATATTTTTTACTTGTTTTATTACTGAGCGACACTGACAAGCGCAAAAACTGCATGCCAGCTTCACAAATACACACAAATTCAAATCTGTATTTTCAAGTCCAAACTTCATGATGAATATTCACACCAGTAACAGTTTAAATCAGTTTTAAAATGTTAAAGGGTGCAACATTCTCAGACAGACCCAAGTTCCAAACCCCTCTCTTCCTCTGGCTTGTTCTGTGTGGTCTTGGAAATTTCTTAGCTTTTATACCATACCTCTGTTTCCCAATCTCTGCTACAAAGATGATAATAATACCAGCTAACAAGGGCATCACACCTACCTATTAATGTGGCGTTTGACAATACAGAGATTAAGACGTGTTAGGAGCTATTGTGTTTAGTGAACTTCAAATAGATTGCTGAGAATGATTGCTCTACTGGTCCGCTGGAGAAGGGTAGGTTTTCTCATTCCACCCTTGTAGAAATCTAGGGCTTTAATCATTAACTCCTAACGGGCTCCTTGATGCCCCTCACGCCCATGAAAGACAAACTCATCTCTGTTTGAAGTCGCTAGCAGGCATCCTATATGAATCTACACTTCAGTGCTATTAAGTACATGAGCAGTAAAGCAAACACTAGCCTCATCCACCCATAGGCTGGGGAAATTTTCTAAACGAGCCTATCCCAACTGAACCTTTAAAGGGAAAGCAGGTCAAAAAGCCATGCAGCCGGGGCTCTGATTGGCATGGGGATGTGGGGGCGTGTTTTCAGGAGGCAGAGACTTGCTGGGGTGGGCGGGTTCTTGTCCCTTTCTCCAGCTCTAGACAATGTAGCAGAGTAGGAAACAATTGGCAGGGTAGGAGCTGGCAGAGTGGAGAAGCCTCCTTGTCTCCTGCTTGGGATTTTCTATCGTCTTGCTTTGTTGTTCACAAGTCTGATTCCTGGATCTCGCTGCTGGAAACAAGAGAGCTTTGTGGCTTCCCAGTCCACCCCCAGGTCACTGGAGAGAAAGGATCCTCCTCTCGATTTCTCTTTTCCTAGCAAGAAGCTCCCTCTGGGACACATTGATGCACCCGTTCCAGTGGTGTAACGGTGAGTATCTGGCTGGGCGGGGGCAGTGCTGAAGCCTCCTTGCGTGGGAAGGATAAACTGGCCCTTTCCAACAAAGGCTGTGTCCGCGTGCTTTGTATGCTGGGGCGGGGAGCTTTTCCTCCTGTTTATGAAAAGCAGATTTTGTAAACAAAATCTTAAAATCTGCGAAAGAGATCGCGCTTCAGTGGGGGGATCCATCCTTTGCCATGTGTGCAGCTCAGGGAATCTGCTCCTCTGTTTCCCACTTTCTTCTCCTCTTCTGGGTCCGTGTTTATGCCCACTGCCAAAAGGGGAATGGTGAGTAGGAATGTAATCCAGAAATATTTGGCCCATGTAAAGCAGCAGCCAAAATGAGCCAATTCCTCAGCCATGCAAAAATATAAACAATAAAGCCGCTATCCAGCAACCACTGATGGCCAGAGTCTGCGATTCTCAAAATGCTCATTCCAGAACAGTTTTACCAAAATTAATATAGGACTACGCTGAAGTAAGTGATTTGAAAATTGTGGCCTAATATCGTTCCTGAATCTATTCACTTCTGATCAGTAACTGGTCCACTTCCATCCTGGTCAATAGACCTTTCAGCTATCCTTTGTGCTTGTTTTAGGCTATACTGACACCTCTTATTTTTCCCTAGAAAGCCTCTTTACTAAACGAGGGTAACAATTATCTTCATCTATATTAAGCTACTCTTTAAAAGTTCTTCATAATCTTGCTAGTTTAGTTCTAGAAATTATTTTTTAAAAGTTTTACATCTCTGCTATTGCTAGCTTGGCCTCTCCTCTTTCCTAAAAGAGTTGTTCCTCGACCTCTAATGGCTAGCAGATGGTAACTGCTTTTGTGTGAGCCTCATGGTTATAAGAATCCTTTCTTGGATCTGGTGAGGATGAGCTTGGATTAATTATTTCAAGAAGCTTTTGTTCCAGCACTAGTGTGTAACCTGCCCTCCTCCTCCCTTCCCCACTTGAGCTGTACATAGTTTCATAAAATTTAACTAACCCACAGACATGTGCTGAGCAAGACAATGGAAGAGGAAAAGGAAACTGAATGGGGGGAGAATCTTTTTATTTCAAGTACAGTGAGTCCTGTTTGGTTCCAGTGAATAGAAGCCAATTACTAAATTAATTTGCCATGCATCCATTTCTGAGGCTGTTTATAATGAACATCCCTGTTGCACATGGCCATGGAACTGGAATAAACCTGTTAGAGAGTCAGGAGAAGCCCCTGTGTGTCCATAGACATTATGTAGAAGCAACTGGCATGAAAACAGAATCAAGTGTCTCCTCCTTAATGTAATAAAGCACTTACTTTTTGGTGGGGTTTTATTTATTTTATTTTAAAGTGGACTGCCAATTCCCTCATCAAAGCTGTGGCTAAGCAACAAGGCTTAGTTTATTTTAATTTCTGAAAGGGCTGCAGGCTTTGAAGCCAAATCTTTGCAAGCCAGAGTGGCTTCCTCTGCCTTCGCACTGCTTCATTCAGACAGTAAGAGGTTGCCTGTTCCTATGCAACTACAAAGACAAGAAGCCCCATGGTTAAGGCAAGCCTCCTTGAAGTACAAGCTTCCTCTTAAAAAAAATAAAACATACATGTGGGAGCATCAGAGCATGTACAAATATAGGGGACAAGAAGGGAAGTGATGCATTCTCCTGTATTTGGGGTGCAAAGGACAGTTGTCCCTGTAATTCCATTTACCCAGGCCACATTCCAACAGTTAATTTGATGTAACTGGGCCTTACTTCAGTTTTACTCCTGAAGCATTCACATGAACCGAGCACTAAACTGATGTTACTCAGGAGTAGGATGTACGTACTACTTTAGTTTACACCGTTTGTCTGGACGCTACCAAAATGGAGTGGTTACTTCAATTTAATTAAAACGAAGTAGTTATTTCAGATTACACTGATCCCCCATTGTGACCTGTTGGGTGCTTCTCCCAAGCCACCGTGATTGGCCACTGTCGGAGACAGGATGCTGGGCTAGATGGACCATTGGTCAAACCCAGTATGGCTTCTTATGTTCTGAACACTATCAAAGTGGAGCAGTTACTTTGATTAAATTAAATCAAAGCAGTTGCTTCAGTTAAGATGTGGCCCCAGTGTCCCTTCCATACCCCATCCCTGTTTTAGCTCTCTAGCTTTAGGACCAAACTTCATACTATCCTGACTTGAAGATTTTGTCCTTAGTCTTTGCTTCTGTGACACTTGAGCACCTGTGGCTAAACTCTGTGCACATGAACAGTTCAATGGCTGTTTCTGGGGTGCTGTGTGTGTGTCCAACTGAGCATGTGTGTAAGTGCTTGCAGCATCAGGAACCTGGTTTGTAAACTCAAAACCCTGATAGGCAAACTGACTTTTCATGCTATATTTTTGCTTGTTTGTTTAAAGTATTCTAGGCAGAGAGGAAGGGGCTGGGAGCAGTGTTTACAGTACTCAGGGAAACCTGAACATAGGAACTGTGATGCTGGGTCAGACCAGGCCCAGTGCATGGGCATACCTTTGGGATAAAATTTGTGAGGGATGCTGACCCCCATGAGTCGTGCCCCCATGATATTGGAATTGCAGGGAGAGGAACTTGTGGAGGATGAATCCAAAACATCTGGTCTCTTCAAACACATTCCCCATGTATTCCCTCTGGCTCACAACTCCCCATGCCCATGTCTCCACATACACTGGCACCACCCTTTTAGCTCCCCTGCCTACATATGCCCAGGGACCCAGTTTCACTAAGTTTTCCCCATTGATGGCAATGGGAAAAATGCAGTGAACATGGGTCTCTCCTGCAAATGCCCTCTCCTCCTGCTGCCCCCTGCCAATGCCCATGCACCACAGCAGCCTCTTCCCACCCACCCCTTCAGCAGGTCACTTCATAACCCAATTTTAAATGGATAGTGGAGTGCGCACACACTTCCAGTGGGTGGGAGAGGGTTTAAGCAGTGACGAATGGGTGTGCACACCCATCCACCTGCTGGCCACCCATGCACCCACAAAGTGCAACCTGGGGATTTTCCAGGTTGCTCCATGCAAGGAGGTAGGTCAGGGTACGTTGGTCATGCGAGCACGCACACACCCACCACCACGTTTACACAGGCGCTACCATGTGTCGTCCACTGAGTGGACCTGCGTGGTAGCATCTTGTGTAAAAACGGCCATAGTGTGGCTGTCCTCAGTGATGGAGTTACAGCCACAGTGACCCTACTGCCTGCCATGGGGCTCACTGCAGGCAAGGACCTGTCCAACGTGGTGCATGGGCTGTGCCCTTTCCCCACCAGGCCCACCCTTGTGGCTGCACCCACAAGCCTCGGGGAGGCAAGGTATGTGGTATATTGAAGCCAAGATGGAGTAGCAAATAGCAGGTCTGTGTGGGGCCCTGAGAATGGGGTAGAAGGGCTTCCCAATCCAGGAGGAGGTGGGGCCAAGGCAAAAATGTTGCTGTGGGGCCTGAGTCCACTGCTGGCAGCCCAAGTTTTCCGGCTGCAGCTACCTCAAGTTCATCTTCCTCAGTTCAGCCATGACCTGCTGCATTTACCCAGGTTGCCTGCTCCTTCCTGCAAGCATGGACTTGTTAGTGGCCAGTGGCCACCTCAGGTGCACAGCCCTAGTGCTAGGGAAGCTGAGCTGCCACAATCAACCCCAGACCAATAGTTCTTCCACCCCAATATCCTCTCTCTGGCAGTGAACAGTAGTACTGATGTACCAGGAGAAGCCATGTGGCAATTAAGGAGTAATCCATCCTCAAGCCCTGTGACCTGACCCCAACAGGAACTGACTGGTCATGTGTCATGCTTCTTCATGGGGTAGGGGATGGGACTAAGGTTTTCCCTTGCCTCTTTTCTGACATGGTGTCATCCCAAACCCAGACCACCACAATATTGCAGTGCTCCATGGGGTGTGCAGCCACATTGGAAACAGCTACAGTGTTTTCCTGCCACCTGATAGAGTACTATGATGTCACTGCACTCGGGGGGCGGGGGGGGGCTCAATACCATGTTAAAAAGAGGTGGGGCTAAGGTGTTCCTTTGCCTCTTTTCTGACATGTCCCCCAGAACTCCATGATGTCACAGCACTCTATAGGGGGCAATTAGAAAGGGCTAATGTTGTGCTCCTTTTCTCATGTGTCCCCCCCTCTCCTGCCCCAGCACCACAACATCATGGTTTTCCATGAGGCAACGTTTAGACATCAGGTCTGGGCTCATAAGATCACAGCTGCGTTGGGCTTGTGCACTGGCCAGAGCAGGGCTCTAATCCACCCCCTGTTGTTCATTCCCCATTTCTAACAGCCAGAGGTTTAGGGATATCCTCCTCATGAGTTTGTGTGTCCCATCATCTTGGCAAGTAAGGGCTGATGAAGATGGACCCATCCTCCTTGAAATTGTTCAATCCTTTGTTGAACCCATTCCATGCAGGTGAGTTCCACAGGCAGGGGCATAGTTAGCTTGGGATGGGCCCAGGGACAAGAAATGTCCATGGGCCCTCCTGCCTCTTTTTTCCTGCCAGTGGTGAAGCTGCCGGCCAGCCTAGGGGCACCTCCCAGCTCAGCTGGCTTAGGGGCACTGGGTTGCTGGTGCTTGGGACTTACTTGCTCTATGCAGAGTCTGGGGCATACTACTGGTGGCCTGCTGCTGGGCCCTTCCATCTTCTGGGCTGGCGGCAAGCTGGTCCCACAGTGCACTCTATCCCTCGCGGCCCACTGCCCGCACTCTGGGGCAGAGTGCAGCCAGCAGCAGCAGTCCCATTGCTGCCCCAGTCCACCTGACTAGCCCTGGAGGCTGGGCGCTGGTTAGCCGGGCCGGGGCAGGCTGGGCTGGCTCAATGCAGGGAGCGCTGGAGCGGGAAGGTGCCCGGTGGCAGTTCCGCTCAGTTACCGAGAGGAGCCGCTGCCGGGCACCTTCCCACTTGGCCAGGTCCAGACCGGTGGGGAGGACTCCTACTCCACAACATGGCACCAGCGGGTGAGCCGAGCCACAAGGCTTGTGAGTGTGACCTGTCCTGACACAGGCTGCTGCATGGGACCCCTCCCCCTCCCTGCCCATGGTTGCAACATGGGCAGGGAAGGGGCTCATGCAGCAGCCAGCAGGACCCCCATCTAGCTCAGGTGGTAAAAAAAAATTTAAATTTTTTTTAAAGAAAAAAAAAAAGGGGGTGGGTGGCTTAGCTACCTTGGATATTGGGCCCCCAGTCAGTATGGGCCCCAGGACAAATGTCCCTGTTTGTCCAATGGCAGCTACACCGCTGTCCACAGGGCAATTGTGCATTGTGTGAAAAGTGCCTCCCTTTTGTTTGTTCATTTCCTGGATCTGTCATGGATTCCCTGTGTGACCTTGGGCAAGTCCCTTAGGCTGCAATTCATGAACCACTCACTCTGGAGTAGCCCCTAGGACTCCAGAATAAGTGGTTTGTGTACCATGGACTTTCCCTTTCTGTGTCTCGGCCCATTTGTCTGAAAAGTGCAGCTATCCCCCTTCCTGCACAGGAATCTGTGAAGAACATAAGCATATGAAAGACTGTGAGGTGCTCAGAGATTGTAATGAGGGAGCTATTTTACAGATATAGCAGCACATGCTACAGCAGGGGTGGGCAACCTGCAGCCAATGAGTCAAAGTTGGCCATTGGCTGTTTTTTATTTGGTCGCTTCCAGTTCCTGGTTCAGGCCTGTACAGCTAGTCCTATCTTCATGTGTAGAAAGACAGAGTTTGGGGAAAGGAACAGAGATGAGTTCATGAACTCAAGGATAAGGGATGAATCCCTGACACACATCCATGCTGTGGACCCTTCCCTTCCTTTCCTCTCCCCATCCTGAGCACACCCCTTAAGTGTAGCTCATCTGCTACCAGTAGGAAACACCCACAATTTTGGGTACCGTGTCTGGTGCCTGACAGGCTACCTGAGTACCAGTCTGGCACCTGATTACCTAAAAATACCAGGTTTTGCCATTGCTGAGATACCGACTAACCATTTTACTGATTGGTAAATCGGCATAAGAACCAAGATGGAAAGTCGGTACCAGAAACTGGAAAACTGAGACAAAAATGGTAAATCGTTAGCCCGTTGAGCACTCATCAAGTACTGGTTAGTTCCCGATGTTACCAGCTTGGGTCAAGTACCGCAGCTTCGGCAGGTATACCAGTTTTTGCAGGTACCTGTTTTAGCTCTACTTAAGTGCCCCTCACCGCAACTCCTATCTGACCCACAGAGTTTGTACTCATTTTCAAAGTAGCCTGTGGGAGAGAGAAGCTTCCCCATTTCTGAACTGCAGCTACATTTGAGATTTCACTGATACAGATACCCACAAACACAAGCTTCCCAGTGGGTAAACCACTCCTAGATGCAGTTCCTACCTGTAGGTTTCTCTGGAGGGACACTGTGGCCTCCATTATGGGCTGCCTGGCACAGGGGATTAGTTTGGGGAAAGTGTGTCTTTAGAGGGGGCAGACAGCTAAGTCTTGCTTCCCAGCAAGGATTACAGGGCCATAATGCGCTATTTGCAGACTCTGTCTCCTTTACACTCAGATCCAGTCTGTTGCTAAGTTCTGTTGTTTCTCTCTGCTTAATGCTAAAATCCAGCCCTTCCTTACTTCTTTCACTGCCAAAACCCTAGTCCATGTTCTAATCAGCTCACAACTTGACGCTTATAGCTTTCTTCTTATTGGCCTCCCCCCACTGACCTTGCCCCTATCACTTCTGTTCAGCACCCCATTACCAAGAACATCCACCTCACCCATCACTTTGACCATGTTCAACCCCTTCTGTCCTCCCTCCAGCGGCTCCCTCTGTCCCAACACGTTCAGCAAAAGCTCTTTGTCTTTACATTCACGGCTCTCCATGGCCTTGTCCCCCCTATCTCTCTGCACTTGTTTCCTATCACATTCCTACCCAGAATCTTCCTGTGAAGAACTGTGGATGTTTTTACATAGATGTTATCCCCGGCAGACTGATCGAGCTTATTACTCTGTGCTATGCATTTAGATGGACGTTTCTATTTTAGATTGATATTTTAGCCTGGGTAGCATGCAAAACAGTTAATACATTTTAACACTAGCACCAGTGAATGGGAATCCCACAATGCATTGTGGTGTGTACTTCCGCTATGATTTCTTGGGTTGCATAGGGATGTGCACAGTAACTCACTTTTGTTTATTATTTATTTCATTTTCATTATTAAAATGTCATTTGTTTTTGTTAGATTTTGTTATTCTTTGTTTTGTTTTCGTATTTACTTTCATTTTTGATTTCCATTGGTTTCAATGGAAAACACATTTTCAGATGTAATTCTTATTTCCTATGCAATTTGGATGATAATTGGCAGGAATATACCAACAATGGAGGAAATTATGTGAGCCACATTTCAGAAAGATTAGATCAAGGAATCCAATTTTATAAGCAGTTTAAAATTATTTTTACAAAACTCTGTGTACCCATTTCCTTGATGTAACAATTTTGTATCCCATCTGATTTAGATGAAACTTGGCATGGTTATACCGGTACTATCTCTGCAAAATGTCGTAAGTACTGCATAAAAGGTCACAATATTATAAACAATTTACTTGTACATGAATTTCTGGCTGTAACTTCTTTTTATTCCATTTTGTTTACACATAATTTGGCAGGGTTGTATGTTGGATCTTCAGGATCATCTCTGCCACATATAAGAAAGGTCTGATAAAGGGACCCAAAGTTATATGCCTGCACACGATCTGGAGAGTATGAGCCTATGCCAGGGATTCTCTTATGTTAGTCACTGTGGAACAAGATGTGCTTGTGATGCCAATTGGCCAGCAGAAATGTCCCCCATTAATCATTTTCTGCTGTTACCACCCCAACCCCTCTCACTCGCTTGTTACTGGAAAGTTGGAAACGTCTGCTTAGGAAAGAACTAATAAGGGATTCTCTTATGTCCTCTGTCACAGTGCTGCAGGATGTGATTGTGATGACAATTGGCCAGCCTAGATGTATGAACCATGTCTCCTGATTTCTGGGATGCTTCCACCTGCCCTCTGCCTTTCTGCCTGAAGTCCAAGTTATGTCCCGTCTATGCCTATTGCCTACCTCAGAGCCACCCAGAATTGGTCCTTGAAAGCTGGAACCATGCAGTAAGAAAGGCAATCACATCTCTGTCCCAGCCAGGGTGTCTTTGAAATGTCAAGCCAATTGGCCAGAGGAGATATCTCTCATATCTGCTGTTTGGCACAGGCTATAGTCTGGGTGGGCAACCCGGGTGCGTTGGGGTGTCCATCAACTTGCAGAGAACACCCCAGGAGGGGGCAGGAGGATGTTGGGCAGCCCCCAGGTGCATGGGGATTAGATTTATGTAGCTACCTGAACTCTTGCAGTGAGCTCTTGCACGCACGCACACACGTGTTCACACACAAAAGCCTGCCAGAAAAGTATGAGAAAATGCTCTGACTAAAGACAGCACTAACAATAGACAAAGAGCAGGCCCAAAGAACAGCAACTTATATCTACCCTCTATGCCCGCCTTGAAGCCACCACCAATTCTTCCTCCTGTAAAGGTGGAAGCATGCAGTAATTGGCCAGTGAATGTGTCTGTCAGTCTGTTGGGCTGCTCCTCACCCTTCTACAGCCCTCTCCCCCCCACCATGCCTGTCTCTGAATGTCACTGCATGTGCTATTTCCCTGTATAAAAGTCTTCAAAAGGGAAACTTCAATTGCTTATAAAATTTGTTCCCTTTAGCAGAACTTACTTCAGTTTGGCAGAGATGATCCTGAAGGTCTGTGATACAATCCTTCCAAATTTCATGTAAAATGGATAGACAAACAAAAGTTACAGCCAGTAATGCATTTACAAGTAAATTATTTAAACATAATAAACCTTTATCCAATCCTTCTGACGTTTTGCAGACATAATACTCTTAGGGAGGGGTATAACCTTGACAGGTTTCATTCAGATCAGATGAGAGACAAAGTCAATACAGCCAGGAATGTGTACAGAGTTTTTTGTAAAATAAAGAATTTCAACTGCTTATAGAATTGTGTCTCTTTACCCAATCTCTCTGAAGTTTGTCACACAGAATGCCCTCCATTGGAACTATAATGCTTCCAAGTGTCACCAAAATAGGATGTTTAAAAAAAAAGAAAAAAAAGCTACAGCCAAAAATGTGTTATATTTTTCCTATTAATTCATAACAAAACCATTTTCATTTTTTCATTGTTCTTTCATTTTCATTATTTAATAATGAAAAAGAAAAATTCAAATTACATTTTCATTATTCTAATAACAAAATCTAGGATTGCACGCCTGTGATCTGTGTTATGAGTGCTATTCCTTGTATATGAGAAATCCCTTGCACCTGCAAATTGTAACAAATTACAATGTATCATTTGAAATGAAGGGCCCTCTCACTAAGAGGTACTTGGAACGCTCATGGTACACATCCATGTTTTGGTGCGTATGAGACCGTGCGTATGAGACCATAGAGACAGTCCTGAGTAGAGAAGGCTGTCTGATCTTGCTATCAGTCTTTGTGATCACTTTAAGCTCAGCCTGGACTTATTGTTTACTCAGAGCTAAACTTGGGCTTTTTTTAACCCGGGAGTAATAAACCCTTGAAAAAGAGATTTTATAAGCATGGAGTTATTTGTAATCCAGGGCTTATTTTACTGGGGAAAATTGTTTAAACAGACTTGTAAATATGGGATAAGAAAAATAAACCCAGACTTGATGTGCGTGTAAAAACACCCACTCACTGGCATAGCACCCATAGGGCAAGGTGGGGTGGTTTCCCTGGGGGCCCGCCCCAGCTTTGTGGGGTGGTTGTCACAGGCTTTGTGGGTGAAGGGGCAGGGCAATAATGTGCCTTGCCCCAGAGCCCCCAAATCCTAGTTATGCCACTGCACCCATTGTCACTACCTTGGCCGGCTCACAACTCCCCTGCTCCTTGAAATATATTTTACCTTGCTGCCCCTATGCTTTTCCCTTGCTGCCCCCTATGCCTGGGACTCAGTCCCTGAATGCATTTGCTCTGTTCCTTCCCTTCCAACCTTCAAATCCCTCTGTAAACCTACCTCTTCCATCAAGCTTTTCCTAGCTCTTTATCCCCATAGACTCATCACTGATTTCTGTATGAACCCATGTGGTTGAGGATCTGCTCCAGAGTTGTGGCAAGGTCTGTGTGATTCCACCTCCACTGAGGAGAAAGAGAGACGCTAATTTCAGTGACCATCTGAACCCCTCCTGTGTCTTATTAAACAATTAGTGGAGAGAGGAGGCTTAATTCACCAGTCCCTCCTTCCCCACCCCTGCAGTCCATCTATATGGGTAATAGATGGAGCCTTGGGATTATACTAAACTCTGCTGACCTCCACGCTACAGTGCAGTTAGACTGCCCCAGTGAAGTTTATGGAGCTCCAGGCAAAGCTGTTTGCATGATCAGGGCGTAGTTCTGTCTGCTGACCAATTGGTGGCCTAGGAGAGTTTGGAGGTAAACAAAGAGAGAGGCAAAATAGTTAAGTAAATCCCTTTTATTGGTTTGATGTCTCTTAGTGAATGTGTACAAGCTTTAGAGCTACAGAGGGCCCTTCTTCCTGCAACAGTGAAGAGGCTAGAGAGATACCAAGAGGCTGGTCTTAGTTACCATAGTGATTGATTAGCACAGGAATGGGGAACTTGAAGCTCATGGGCCAAATGTGGCCCAAGGCAAGTTTTTATTTGGCCCTTTCCTAATTCCTGGATCTGGTCTGTGACTCCAGTCGTAATCCTCAAAAGTGCAAAGAGTGAGCTTGGGGGGGAAGGGAGCAGAGCTGAGGGCGTGCACTGAAGGATACGGGGTGAATCCATGGCACAGATCCAGAATCTGGATCCTCCTTGTCCTTTCCTCAGCTGGCGCGCACCACTTAAATGTCTTAATTCCAGTTCCTATCTGATCCATTGATGGAGCTTGTACTACATTTTAAAATGCCCCCACCCCTGATTTAGCAAGCTAAAGTGTACTGGCAGTGTGTTACAGGCTACTGAAGAGAATAGTGGAGACAATATCTCTGTTTAGTCTGTTGTTTGGGGTATCAAGTAGAGTCAGGAATTGGTTCACAGACCCTTCTTTTCACGGTGTTGTACAAGTCCTATGAGAGAAGTGTCTGTTCCTGAGGTGATCGTGTGTCCTTGGTCTCAATCATTTCTTATGCAAGCTCATTTGTGATCATAAGGTTTGTTCCCTTTTGGGGCACCCAGTGCACTGAATGATGCATGCAGCATACTGTGAAGGGCCCATGTATTTTAAATTGTGTGTTGTTGAGGATATTGCTAATCGTCCCTGTGGTATTTAGGGATCACTCTTGCTGAAGGGTAGGTTCTGGCCATTGGACTCACGTAATACTTATGCTTTATGTTGCAGGTAAAACAAGTAGCCAATGTAAACTGTTGACAAGAAGGTCTGAAGGAACAGGTCACATATTAGTTTTTCTCCATTGTTCAAAATGTGCCCTCACAAAGAGGGAAGGGAAATTTCCATTGGCCCCTGCCTGTGTCCCCTTCTCCTAAGCAAACAATTCTTTGCTTAAACTCCCTTTTTGTTTTTTTAAAACCTTGAAATTTTTGACTGCCTTCTCCCACTGCAAAAACTGATTTGAAAAATGTCATTTTCAACCTGTGGGAAATTCTGGAATTTGTATCTATTCTGAGTTGGGAGGGAAGAGGCTATAATCAAAACTTCCAAAAAAAATTGAGGTGGAAGCCCAAGATGTTGACACCATTGATTTGAAATTAAATGTTCTGACATGTCAAAAAGCCCTCACTTAATTCTTTCAGTATTTCCAACCTTAATTTTCATTTAGATTTTAAAACTTAGAAACCACATTGTCCCTCTGGGAGAATGTTTCACTCAAGGAAACTGATCTGCTCCACTTGCTACATCCTTGGCTGTGACCTTGGATTCAGCTGCACCACTCCAGGAAGTTTCCTTGATGGCTATGTGCGCTCAGCAGAGAAAGTGTAGGACATTGTTTTCATGGGGGTCCTACAAAAACATTAGCTTTTTCTATCCACAAAATAGTGGTGCTTTTTACTTTGTAGGAGGACTCCTTAGTAGAAGAAAATTTGTTTTTAGATCCAAGCTTAGAAAAGGAATAAACGGAGGGCTTGTTCACATATTATAATGAGGGATACAGTATCCCATAGTAAACAAACTACCCTGTGATATTTCTTGTGAATGCTCAGAAATGTGTGGCAAGCTACCACTTGTCCTCCATTTCGTTGTATCTTCAGAACTGTTATCCCTTATGTGTGTTACATGTCCTAAGTTTACTTTTAAGTGGTATTTACTATTGCAGGCTGTAAGGGGTAATTGCCACAAACATTACCATTCCCTTAACATGTGAACACGAGATGCACCACAGTAGGTATCTTCGAATGAAACGATAGTCCGCTGCAGTGCAAGTTCAGTCTGTGCAGCCCCCACTCACATGTTTAGTGTGTCCAACCATTAAGCAGGCAGCCCTCCCTCGCCCACGTGTATTTCATGTGCTTACAGACAGCCCTCGCTGGCAGTGCTAGTGAGAACACGAGTGCAGAGAGGGGCAGGAAGTGGTCACTCCTTCAATGCTCTAAAATTTTCACCCACAACTCTATGTTGCTGGTGGACCTGTATGCACAGAAGTGCTGCACGCAACCTAATTGACGGGAGGTGGGTGCGCATTAGCCTACACGGCAGGCTCTGCATTCTCTAAGACCCCGCTATGAGTGGGGGCTGCGTGTCTGGTGAATGGTGGCCATGTGACCGATGGGGGTGAACACCTAATAAACGGGCAGGTGGACTCTCCACTTGATGTGGGCTAATGTCTCCTTTGTTAGCACCCTGTGTTTCTTCTCAGATACTTGTGTTTCTCTCCATTACCAAGCTGATGAGGTGGAAAGGGCCCAAGAATCCAGCCTGTTGTCTTAAAAGTGACACAACCAAAGCCTGACCCATTTTGTGGCAGTTCTAATTGGACAGTCTGATTTTGAAGAACAAGACCTATGAAGTGGGTGTACCTATAATCAGCCTTGCTAGCTGCCCTGTGGCTGGCCCTACTCTCTTGTTCTCTCTTTTCAGAGCAGGGTGTGGGCTAGAGCCTTGCTGAGTCTCTGTGCTAGACTTTACTTTAAATTTCTCACTGTTTCTCCACCCAGTTCACTGTCCCACCCCCAGGAGTGCAATCTAGTGCAGTATAACAGTCCAAAATGGGGAAGGTGTACTAATAGTAGATAGAAATATCAACTATGAAACCTACGTAGGGCTGATGACCTTGCACAAATCACTTCTCCCTCAACTTTCTAGCTGTGAAATGGGATGCTGGTGAAAGGTCTGATCAGCAAACTGATAATCACAGAGCCTCCATCTAGTCTGGCCACACCTAACTGCTTCTGTTTCAAAGCATGTGGTCATGGGCAGGACAGTGGAAAAGCTGTCCGTTAGACCACAGGTAGTCGGCTTTCCCTGCTCTCTTCCCTCTTATTCTTTGCTTCTGGGCTTGCTAACACCAGCTGAGGGAATTTTCCATCCCATCCTAAATAGATGATCAATTAACCACTGAAAATTCTGGCTCACAGCCCAAACCTTCTTTAGATTATTAGCCATCACCTGCCTCCTTCAATTGCTCCATCTGTGGAGACTGGGCAATGTTTGTTTAGAGCTGACCAGACCAGACCAGACCGAAGAGCAGTTTTCAGGTGCTGAAGGAAAGAAGTGTCCTGAGTGGAGTGTTTGGCTCTCAAGCCCCCAGTCTCAGTAGAGCAGACAGGCTCCAGGAGGGGAGGGTTACTAGTCCCTGCCCCCCGCATATACAGACAGGAGCTAAGGGAAGAGCTCTGCAGGTGTTGGACACAGCATGACATGTTAGGCAGGGGCATAATTGGGGTCTGAGCCCAAGGGGAAACCACTTGGCTCCACCTAAATCCATGCTTCTGGAACAAGAAAGTTCCCTAGTCTGTTCCTAGTGACTCTCTCTGAACCTCCCCCACCTGTACCTCTGTCCACAACCTCCTTTCCCAGTTGCACTGCTGCTGATCCATCCCCCACTGGACTGTTGTGGGGTCCTGCCAGGACCAGGCCATCTGCCACCACCAGATGGGGTTGGGGCATGTCTCTTGTTGCCTCTTTCACTTCTGGGTGGTGGCCACATCACTGCACAGCCACCATTTCTACAAACCCAGGCAGGAAAGGTAGGGTGTATTCATGGGAGCAGCAGTCTTAATTTGAGGGGAGGAATTTTCTGCCTTCTACAAACAGAGAGAGGGGATATCCTTTGGCCAGTCTCCCCCTATCCCTTGCAGTGATGCTGTAGGCAGAGCTCTTTGGACAGTCTGTCCACAAGTGTTACAAACGGCCTGGTGTGGCTCCTCCAAGCCTCCCAGGGAATGTGTAGCACAGTTCATATCTCCTGAATCCCAGCCCAGTGCCTTTCCTCTGTGCCAGCCTTATATTCTAGCCAGTGGAGTAGCAGCATCAGTTCAGAGTAGGCCTGAAGCAGCAGCATTGTTTGTCATTTTGCTGTTTACTGTCAACATTTTGGCAGTCTTGCCGCCACTCTGACATTTGCCATCAGTTTATGGCACTATTTGACACTTTGCAACCATTCCAGATATTCTGCGGCACTTAAGATAATGGTGACAATTTCCGACAGTTTTCCAACATTCCAACAGTTCTTCTGATGCTTTAGCAACACATTCTGACACTTTGCGGCATTTTCCGACACTTTATGGGACTAGTGACGGTTTCAGACAATTTTAAGCGGGAAACGGCAGCAAGCATCGGTACACGTATGGGGGATGCCGTGTCCATGCCGTGTCAGGAAAATGGCAATGGATGAGAAGTTTCCAGCAGAATTGTCAGACGCTGCCGCATGCCATTTCAGGCCTAGTTCAGAGTGAGGAGAAGACAGTTCCTCCCCCTTTACAGCCAAAGCTCCACCCACTGACCTCAAATGGGGGTGGCCCTGCATCTGGGAAAATCAAATGAGAAGGGAGCAGAGTGATGCTGAGGGTAGTCCTCTCAACTTTATCCCTCTTCTACAGCCTCTGCCACAGAGCTGTGGTGCGTCTGAAATAAAAAAGTGGCTTGCGCCCTGGCCCAAGCTCAAGGGGTGGGGTGCCTCTCCAATCCATGCCCTCGCCAGGTCTAGGGTTAGTTACTACCCTTCCAGGTTTTCATGCAGCATCTCTAGGTGATGCCTCTATGCCCCCAGGTTATCCAGGAACACCATTAGAATTTTTTTAAGGGGACTGGCATTGACAAGGGGTGTGTGAAGAGGCTCTCCCAGTCGTTTCTGATGACATGGCTCAGCCCTGTGCAGAGCATTCCTTATGAGGAATGTTGGAATGCTCTGAAGAGGATGTGGCTACATCAGAAAAGGGGCCCTTTGGAATATCAGGATGTCCTAATGCTCCAAAGGAGGCAAGAGAGTCCCCTTACCCTGTCCTGTTTTGGGTCAAAGCTTTTGGGAATCTGCCAGTACTGCCAGATTGTGGAAAATTTCCCTTAGTGCAGGGAAATTTTGAGAGGAAAAGGAAGACTTCCAGAAAATCCCATGAATTTCAGGGAAATTTGTGGGGGTCAGTGCGGCGCTCCTAAATGCTTTGCATTTGAAGGGACACTTGAATTTTTTTCCCCTTTTGACTTGCCTGCCGCACATGCATGGTTCCCCTTACAACTTCAGGCCTCCAGGAGAATGTACACTAGGCCTTCCTAGGGAGGGACTTATCAGCCAGGAGCATGGGGGAAAGCAATGCATGCTGTGTGGTTTGGCCCATTATTGTCTGACGCACTCTGAATCTTGGAGGCTCTTCCTCACAGAAGGCTCTTGTCAACTCAAGAGGGTGGAGTGGGGTTTGCTCTGCCTGCTGGTGCTCTGTGAGTCTAGGGCAGCGAGAAAGGGAAAAGCCCTTCTCCCAAGAGGTAAATATCCCTACAGGAAGGAGGTGGCAGATGTGTCTGCAGGGAGCAGAGAACAGAAGCAGAGATTCAGGCTGCATTCAGAGACTCTTCTTCTGCCTGTAGTCTTTGTTGTGGGAGTTTGCGTTTGTGCATTTTAATTGTTCCCATGTTTGTTTCAAAACCAACCCCCCATCTCCACTTCGAAAGTCCCCGCCCTGCTTTAAAAGTTCCAGCTGTAGTGCATCCTATGTCTGTTAATAGGTATCCCAGTATTATGTGAGGGGTTTTTCCTATCAACAATGCATTGTCCCCACCTGGCAGGCAGTGGGGAATTATCCACTGAGGGGAAAAAATCACCTCTATTCCACTCCTGCAGCAATTAAGGCTGACGGATATGTGGGTGGGGAGGGTTTTCCCTCACTAAGCATCTCTTGTGAATGCAGCTCAGTCAGGCAGCCACAAGGGCTGATTCAATGACTGCCAGGGTTACCCTATACAAGTTGGCCCGTTAAATCAAATAAAATATAAGTTTATTGCTTAACCAAACAGGTTATTGCAGTTTACATCAAGAAATAAATAGAAATGCAAAACACATTTAACATAATAAAACATAGCATATAAAACCCTATTTCTTTCAATCATGCTTTCTTTTTTTTTCAATCACTGCATTTTTAGCATAGATGTCACTGGTCAGCCCTTAAACTTTGAGCAGTATGCAGAAACCAGGCCATGCTAAATGTGACATTTATCCTCATTCATCAATAAAAAAAACAATCTTAGCAGTATTGTTTATTTGAGAAATTTTACTAAAAAAACAGATAATTAATGGTTTGGGGAACTGCATAAATGGGACAAAATAAAATATGATCTAGATCCTCAATTGTCTTAGGCCGCTTTTAGACGAGCGGCGCGCAATCGCGCATACTTTGAAATGGCCACCTTTATTAATTACACGAGACGGAAGCGGGGTATTATGCGCATATTATGGCGGTGGTGCATTTTTAAAGTCCATGAATTAAATACCTCACGATCGAGGTATTTAATTTGCGGACTTTAAAAATGCGCNCGTCTTGTGTAATTAATAAAGGCGGCTGTTTCAAAGTATGCACGATTGCGCGCCGCGCGTCTAAAAGAGCCCTTAGTGTAACATATACAGAACATATTCTGAAATAGATACCGTATTTGGATCCCACCAGAGGGAATTACACATAACAAATCACCAAACAATCCCTCTCCTGGATCCATTCAAGTTGTAGAGTCAAAACACTAGTAGGGAAATATTCCAGTTTAACACACTCCACATCCAGTTTAGTTGATACTAGAAGTGACAATACCGCCACTGTCTCACAGATTTTCTACTAGTTTGAGCCGGCGAATTAAATACCTCGATGTCGAGGTATTTAATAAGCACTTTTAAAAGAATGCAACTGGCTTTAACGCATGAAATGTCACATCTAAATCCCACATGCGGGATATTTACATGCAACGTGATTTTATGCAGCGTGTTCGCCGTGCACGTCTAAAAGTGGCATATATCTTGGGGGACCATTTCCCCTTCACTACTGATATTAACAACATGGGGAGAACTTCCACATAACTGCGATCTAAGTGTTGATTGTTTTACCTCCAAAGATGCCTTAATAGCCTCCAGTAATGGGGTGCTGTTGTCCAATTCAAAATCATCTAGCACCCTACACTTATCCCAGTCTGCACTGGTCCTGGATGGATTACTCGTCCCTGGATTACCCATATATACCCTTCCAGGATCCTTGATCCCATCAACCACTATCACACTATGCTTAGGAACAACTTCTAAGTCACTGCATTTCACACTCGGCTCAATATAAGGGTTCCCAGTTACAACTTGTTTGATGGTCAATTCCTTATGATAGTTACTTAATAAAACCAGGGTCACAGCCTGTTTTGATAAAGAAAGGTGGGGAAATGGGGTCAAGAAATCCTTCTCCTGGAGCCCAGATAGACCTAGACTCTGTCCTCCTGCCCCATTCTCGTCATACACGGTGGCCGTTTTAACAGCTAATCCCCCTTGGCATTTATACAGTGGACCCTCAGGACTTCCTTCCTACAAATCTTTAACTAAACAGCCTTCCTCAACTGCCTCCATAGCATCATGAGAGGCGAATGTTCTACCAGCATTATTCTGAGATTCAGCTTTAGAAGGGGAATTAGATCTCAATTGGGTGTTTTTAGACACACAGTTCTCCTGGATGTTTGCTGTAATATCCAGAACTTTCTGTGTGTCTAAATCACTCATCCAGATTTTAAACATCCGGATCTTTTAACTTCTGCGTGAAACTTCTCCCACAACTTTTGTGTGTAAAAGATTCTCCTGGTAAACTGCTTTGCTCCAGGCATCTGTGGTCAATTGGTTTCCATGGCAGCCAGTCACATTTACAGCTGCAGCTACTTTAGGCTGCCTCAGGGCAGTGTTTGTGTGAAGAATGCATCCAGGAACTGCCTACAGGCAGTGTGTGTGTGAAAAATGAATCCGGAACTTACTTGTAGACTTGTAAACCCAGAAGATTGAAACATCCGGAACTTTAACATGTGTCTAAAAATATCCAATTTATCACATCCTGCACCTGATCACAGGAGGCTCTATGGGTCACTGATGCCAGTTTTATGGACCCTGACTCTAAGGAAGAGGGCAACATGCTTGAAAAGACATACACCCTACCTCTTAGATATCCACTTGCCCTTAAGATTTTCACTACCAGCTCTGGTCTGTTGAAATTATTACCCATTTATGAAGC
The DNA here is from genome assembly GCA_003113815.1 of Sphenodon punctatus. Classification (NCBI taxonomy): domain Eukaryota; kingdom Metazoa; phylum Chordata; class Lepidosauria; order Sphenodontia; family Sphenodontidae; genus Sphenodon; species Sphenodon punctatus. Next base: position 440,048 of record QEPC01010104.1, on the reverse strand, counting down.
TCAGATTGCCAAATGGGCCCCAGTAGCCCTAATTGCAAATAAAGGGCAATGCACATGTATCAGTGACCAGAGATGTTTCTGTAACTATTCCCCCAACCGTACCCTGATCAGGTTCCCCCTCGCAACTTTTGTGCTATCACCTGGTTGCTGGAGGGTAATCTCTTCCTTTCCTCCACATTATGTGTTGTTGCACGAAGGAACTTTCATTGTTATGGGCTGGTCAAAAGATTTCAGCAGAGACCTGATGCCTCTATCAAAATCTGGGCAGAAAGGAGCAGACGAAGTCTTCTTCAGTGTCAAAACAGCAAGTTCTTTATTGAAGATCGACAGGAACAATGAAGAAGTTTCACTCCAGCTTGTACACAGTATACCAAGAAACTCAGCTCAACAGGATTCAATAGCTCAACAGCAATCAGGATACAACACGGAAAAAGCTTCACTCCAGCTCATACACAGTATGCCGGGAGACCGCACAGAACAGCGGACAGGGTCCCCTTTTTATAGCGCTTAACTTCACCCCCTTTTGCACATGGCACTTGAACTTATTTGCAAGCAGTGGATCCAATGTGCACACTACCATTGGTCCCTTTCTTGCCCTCAGCAAAGACCAATTATACTCTGGCTTTAAAAATCAATTACAGTCAGGGCCCAGAGGGAAATGCGGGTCTGCAATTCGCAGATTTCCCACAGAATTCCCCTCCCACTGCAGAATCTCGTGCCCCGCTTACCCCAGCACAGAATTTCTAGCCTGCACTGGGGAGAAGGGGGGCAGGAGATTCCATGGGGGAGGGGAATGAAGGGGCTTCCCCTCCACAACCTCTCCAGCTGCCAGGGCTTGCCTCCCCCTACCCAGTTTAGATAATCAATTAACTTACCAGTGACCCAGCACACTCATACTTCCTGGCCCCTCCTGACGGGGACTCTCAAGGCGATGCAGCCGGATTATGTCATCCGGCTGCGTCACCCTGAGAGACCCCGTCAGGAGGGGCCAGGAAGTACGAGCGCGCTGGATGGAGCAGCTGCTGCTGCCGTCACTAGTAAGGCAATTCATTTTCTAAACTGGGAAGGGGAAGGGGCGGGGGGGAGACAAACAAGCCCCAGAAGCTGGGGAGGGGAAGCCCCGAGGGTTTGACCAGTGCGGGGGGGGGGGGG
>QEPC01010104.1:412333-426818 GCA_003113815.1 Sphenodon punctatus | reverse complement strand
AAAAGTGACCCTTCCTTCCCCGATACTTCACATGGCCCAGGAGCCTGGTTCATGGGACCCAACCCCTCCTTCATATTCAGATCTACTGATGATAATTTCTCCTCGCCACCAGACTGCCTACTTCGCCCTCTACTCGCAGCAGGTAATACAGATGGGGAAGATCGAGTGCCAGCCACATCCAGTTCCAAGGGGGCAAAAGTATTAGAAAGAGGAATTTAAGGATTCTGAGGCCACTTTTGTATGAGGCGCTTAGAAGTGCCTCCAGAGCCCCGCATTCAAGAAGAAAGCCACGTGGGGAGCGTTTACGTACTCCCTACATTACCTGATGTGACGTGCTGCCCGTTCTCAGCGGCGGCTGGAGACACGGGGCTTTGAAGAGGCACGTTCTGAAAGTCTGCAAAGTGAGGCTTTCAGAACACGCCTCTTCAAAGCTTCGCATCTCCAGCCGCCACCGCTGCCAAAAACGGGCAGCATGTCACTTCCGGTAGCATGGGGATGTGTAAACACCCCCACCCCCCTCCCACCCCCGTGCAACTTGTCCCTGAAGGCGCAGCTTCAGAGGCACTTCTTTTGTGCCTCATGAAAAAGTGGTCCGAGTCTCTTTTCCCAAAGGGTCCCTAGTAGATTGGATCATACCAGAGAGCCCAAAATACTTGTCCAGTTTCCTTTGTTTGTTAGGCAAACTGATTTGGTCTTCAGTACAAATAGTTCTTTTCCGACTGGTTGGCATATTGAAGGATACAAAATAAATCATTTAAACAGACTCCGGGGTCCTCAAAGTTACAACAAGGGGTCCCAGCTCTAATATACAATAGTCACTCAAAGATCCAGACCAATACCCACACTTGACAAATTCCAACTAACAAAGGTTCGTCCAATAAGATGCGTAGAAAAACTCCTATATCTTAAGACAATCAAAAAGGGAGACCAGGCTGGTGTATTCAAGGTCCAAACTGATCTAAGACTCTCAAGGCAGCAACCCACTACTCAATAGATACAATATATACAAAAAGCCAGATAATCTCAGTCCCTTTTTCTTCCTGGCTGTAGGTTGGAGTCATCATCACTGCCACTACTGATACGAAGGGTGCTTCTACTGTTATCAGGAAAAACTCCAGTGAAGATAGGGGGGCTCCCTGCTCCATCCTGCGCCCTTTGGTCATCGCCCAGGGCCATAGCCCCTGGCAGCTAGTAATCCTTTTAAAGGAAATAGTACCCACATTTCCTGCAGTGTAGCGTAGTCACTTGCAGCCTCTCTGCTGGGCATACTCCCCAATTAATGCATTTGATACAACTTGCCCCAGAGCAAAGTATTTGTCTTCTGGAGCAATATGTCCTCACTTTGGAACAGGTCAATGTGAACATACTGCCCCTGAGCAAACTGCCACTTGCTCTGGAGCAAATTGTTCCTGTAACCAATTATTCAGTCCTTGGCTACATTTGCTCCAAAGCAGAGCATCTTTGTGGTCATTGGAACCCTGCTGCTGCACAGCAAGAACAAACTGCACCACAGAAAATGTGTCATAGGCAAAACAATCTCATCTGCAGCTCCTGAATATCATTTATTTCTATTTTCAAAATATTATACTTTTGCAAAATGCTGCAATTCTTGTTTGTGGAGGTAAGCTGTGATCCAAAAGGGAATTTTTTGCTCTCTGGCAGGGAAATGTAAAACTTTGAATCTAATGGCAACACGAAGCTGTCAACTCTACCCACAGCTGTAGCATCAGCAGGCCTCAGCCCACCCTAGAGCACAGAAAACCATTCTCTCTGACTGGCAGCTCTGCATCACTGCCAGCCAGCACCCAGCAGGAGCAGACAGAACCAATCAACAGCCCCATTCTCCGTTAAATTGGGTCACAGGTTTCCCCCCCCAAAACCCTTTGTGGAGAGACACTGCTTTGGGGTTGATGGCTGGCACTTTGCAGCAGCTGTTAAAATATCCTTCTTCTCAATGCACTCCACTCCCTGTCCCCCTCTTGCCCTGATTTCCCATTTATCTATTGCTCATAATTATTAGTCACAGCTCTATTTTCTGTCTGCCTCCTCCCAGGCCTTCCAGGCTGCAGCTGCAGCTGCCCGGCCTCCCCAAGCAGCATGTTGAGCCCAGCCCAACAGAAGCCCTCTTGTGCCATATTTTTAAACAATTGATGTAATTACATTTCGTTCACTTCCTGTTCTTGCTGGCAAACGCAAGAGGATAAGCCCTTTCTCTTCAGTGCCTTTTGGCTCCTGGATGCTTTGGAGCAATAGGAAACTGGATTGTAATGACTACGAGTCTGATCAGTGGGGCAAGAGAGGGGGCAGTTACCCCGCCAGGCCACATTCCATGATGTAGTTGGGCCTTCAGTTTTACCCCTGAAGTGTTCACATGAACAGAACATTAAACCAGTGTTATGCAGGAATAGGAAGAAACGTATGTGCTTCTGAAGAATCAGGAGTACATACTCCCCTTTCATTTATATTGCAAAGTAACTTTTTGTGTGAACACTTATCTGCGTGAGGGTGGTAACCATGGTTCAGCGATCATTACGTCTCATCTAGGGGAAGATTGCCACAGTACTACTTCATTTTACACCGTTCATCTGAATGCTACCATAATGGAGTAGTTACTTTTTATGTTCTTATGATTTAATTAAATTGGAATAGCTACTTTGGTTTACATCTGGCTGTAAAAATATGGCTATGGAAAGAACACAGGGACCCATTCTGTCTCCATTGAAATCTATGGGACCAGACAGGAGAGTTTTAGGGGGATCCAAGAGCTTGAAAAAGAGAGTTGGTTACCTACCGTAGTGAATTCTCTTTCTATCCTGGATCACTGGCAGTCCTCCTTTGGGGTCATTCTCCCGTTCGACCAGCAGGAGGCAGAAATCAGATTTTTCTGGAGCATGCGCAGTGGAGACAATCCTCCCCCACTTCCTCTAGTAAGTCCAAGAGCCAAGTGTCCACTGTAGAACGACCTGCTCCACTGTAGATAACAATATTGAATTGACAAATTAACAAACTCAGTGATTGAGAAAACCAACACCCAAGACCAACAGGTCCCAGTCTTTTGTAACTAGTCAGTTTCGAAACTTCCAACATGTGCTGGTATAAATCTATTTTGTAGTTGATACAGTCCACATGACCCTCCACCTAATTTAAATTCTGTTTGCTAGTAGGGAGGGCCGGAGGACTGTCAGTGATCCAGGACAGAAAGAGAATTCACTAAGGCCGTTTTTAGATGAGCGCAGCGGTGCCCACGCTTGTTTTCAAAAGAGCCAGCAGCCCGTTCCACACGTGACACTGCCACCGAATACGCACATGCGCAGGTGATGCGCTTCCATTTCCGGCCGCATATGACCAGCCTCAATCGCCGACCCGGTCACTTCGTGGCTGGAAATGGATGCGCATCGCCCGCGCATGCGCGTTCGGTGGCAGCGTCACATCTGGAATGGACTGCCGGCTCTTTTGAGAAACACACACAGGCGCCGCCACGCTCGTCTGAAAACAGCCTTAGGTAGGTGACCAATTCTCTTTTCTCCCGCTGGATCCCTGACAGTTCTCCTTTGGGGATGTACCAAAGCAGTATCCACATCTCATGATCTGGGAGGGTGCAAACAGTATTTATTCCAATACTGTCTGAAGCACTCTTCTCCCGAATGCAGCCTCCACTGACTGGAAGGTGTGTAACTTGTAATGTTGCACAAAAGTGTGGAGGAATGCCCATGTGACTGCCCTGCACACCTCCTCATAGGATGCCTTGGATCTAAAAGTGGCCGTAGTTGCTGTGCCCTGCACTGAATGGGATCAGACGTTAGCCAGGGGACTCTTGCCCTTTGCTTTGTAGGCCTCTATAATGCACTGGGTAACCCACCTAGAAATAACTGCCTTGGAGGCCTTGAGTCCCTTGTACCCTGCTCTAATATTTACAAACAGGGCGGAAGACTGCAGAAAAGAGGCAGTTCTCGTAATGTACACTTTTAAAGCTCTCCTAACATCCAAGCCGTGCCCTTGAATCTCCCTCGGATGGGAGGGGCGTGGGCTAAAGGATGATAAGATTAATTCCTGAGATCTGTGAAAAACAAGTTCACCTTAAGGATGAACACCTGCTCTAATCTAAGTACAACCGCTTCCTTATGAAAAATACAAAAATTAGGTTCAACTGACAGGGCCCACAATTCTGACATTCTCCTGGCTGAGGTGACTGCTACTAAGAATGCTACTTTTATGGGCAAAAAGTACAAGGAGATCCTTTTTATGGGTTTGAAAAGGGGGTTGGGTAGAGCTCCCAGGACCACATTTAGGTTCCATGAAGCCTACCTGTGTACCACTGGTGGAGACAGGCTTTTAGCTGCTTCAAGGAATCGGTGGACGTGATCGTGACTAGAAACCTTGACTCCTCTGGAAGCCAGAATAAAACAGTCGAGGGCTGCTACCTGTCTGGTTAGTCTGTTAGGTTTAAGCCCCTTGTCAAGTCCTGCCTGCAAAAATTCCAGAATCTCTGGGAACCTTGCCTCGCCCGGGTTTCCGTAGCTATACACTAGTCTCTAAAGACTCTCCAGGTGGACTGATAAAGCGTACGAGTGGATGGCCTCCAAGGGACCATGAGGGTCTTGAGGACTACATCAGAATAGCTCATCTTTTGCAGTGCTTGGTGCTCAATTTCCAAGTAGTTGATTTGAGGAGGTCCACCTTTTTGTATTGAATTGGACCTTGACTGAGTAAATTTGGGAGTGTTGGCAATCTCAGCAGATCTGTGATGCTCAGATCTATCAGGTCTGAGAACCAGTCTCCGAGGCCAGAAAGGGGTAACCATGATCACCGTGGCCTGTTCCCTGTGAATTTTTGTTAGAGTTTTCCCTATGAGGGGGAAACGGAGGGAACGTGTAAAGCAGTACTTTCGGCCAAACTTGATTTAAGGCGTCCATGGCCGTTGCATTTCTGTGTCTGGTTCTTGACATGAACTGGGGAACTTGCTCGTTTCCTGGAGCCACAAAGAGGTCTACTTGTGGCCTGCCGAAGGTCCGGGTAATGAGCAGGAAGGCTTCCTTGTTCAGTGTCTATTCCCCCGGGTTTAAGCGGCATCTGCTGAGCCAGTCTGTTGTGACATTTTCTGTCCCTTTTATGTGAAGTGCTTTCAGAGACTGTACTTGCCATTCTGCCCACTTGATTGGTCTTGATGCGTCTATGTGAAGCTTCGGGAACCTGGACCCCTCTTGGTTGTTCACATAGGCTTTCGCCATTGTGTTGTCTGTGTAGAGCTACACATGTTTCCGTTGTTTTGGATTGGTTATACCCCCTTCTGAAGGCTGCTGAGTTGCCTGCATATCTGTAAGGGGGTCAGTAGGTTTTCCTTTTTTGCCACAAACTGTTGTAGAGTTTGCCTTTTGGATTTGTCTGTGGCATCTGCCAGGACTTTATCGAGGAATATGCAAAAGAGTTTGGAACCCTGGTAGGGGCCTGCAATTAGTAGGTTCTTGGCCACTGAGTTGCGTTCCAAGACCTCAACCACAACCTGCATCTAACCGCTACGCTTGCTACCACAGCTCCAGCAGCTCAAGAGAGGGAATCGGTGGAGGCATCTGCCATAAAGGCGATTGCTAATAGATTGTTTCATGAGATCTTCTCTATACTGTATAGGGAATTCCCTCTCCTGGTCAGAGGGAATTGAAAGAGAGAGGAATTGAGCCTCAGAGAAATGACCTCCCTCTAGGGATGAGCAGGATTCTCCATCCCTAGATTCCCCCTAAGTAAATTCTCCCCTTGCTTCCTCCTCAGAGGTATGAGGTGTGGTTTCTTTTTTGAGGTCTTTTTGGGCCTGGGATTATCCCTGTCAGAGGAGGGAGTGTGCCCCCCCAACTGCCCCTTCTTCCTCTCTGTGATTGGAGGCATTCCCCTCCTCAGAGTGAGAGGCCTCTTCTGGGGACTCTAGCAGCCGCGAGTGATGGGTTGTCGCAGTTTGCTTGCCTTTTCCCACCTTTTTTGGGGCCCTTTTTGCTCACAGTTTTGTGGGAGGGGCCTGAAGAGGAGGATGAGGCCCTCTTTCTCTTTTCTCTTGGGCACCCCCTGCCCTCCTGGCACAGCCAGTTTATGGAGGACATAATCCTCTCCAGTGTCTCATTTAAGCCCTGAATGGTGGCTTGGGGAAGGGCTACCTGCTCTTTGGACCAAGGGCTCTCCTCCTGGTCTGCAGGCCTATTGTAAGTCCACTCGGGACTTACCAGGAGCCATTGTTGTCCTGGGCTGGGGATTCGGGGAGTTTGCCTGTGGGCTTTGATCCCTCTGGGCCACAGTGCAGTGGGTAAAGTGGGAGCTGCAAGAAAAGGCAGTTGGCTCAGGCCACGGCGTGAGCCCTGCAAGCTCCTGGAATGGAGGGGGGTCAGGGCAGGGGAAGATCCCTGCAGCTTGCATGCTTCCCAGCAAGATCCCTGGATCAGTTGTCCCATTTTTCCTGAGGCCAACCGGTCCTTGCTAAAGTCCTTTTTTATTTATTTTTTCTGCCAAAGCCGCACTCCTCTGTGGGGAGCGCTCCAAACCGCTCCTGCCAGCATGGAGGCAGAAACGAAACTGGAGGAAGCGGGGAGGATCATCTCCACTTCGCATGCTCCAGAAAATCTGATTTCTGCTTCCTGCTGGTCGAATGGGAAAATGACCCCAAAGGAGGACTGTCAGGGATCCAAAGGGAGAAAGTAGGGGCGGTTGGTGTGAATCCTACCAGCCTGCCTTGTGCTAGTGTTTGGAAAGTCAGAGAATGAGCTTCCCCACTGGTCAGAGCAGATGGATCTCTGTTTCCAGCCCCATCTCGCCAAGTGCTTGTCCAGCCCCCAGCACCTCACTGTCTACATTGCAACAGCTTCCAATGTTGTTGCCTAGGTGACTCCAATATGAGACTTAGACCACTTTCAGACATGGCCCCACCACACGCATATTTGGGCTGCGGTGGGGGGCGGGATGCGCAGCCCAAATATGCACGAGGATCGGCTGGTCTGAAAGCCTCCCCCCCCCCCTTGCCCGTGCGTCTTTGCCGGCAGAGATGCGCAGGGATACAGAGTAGGAAATCGTGCTCTGCATCCCTCTGCATCTCTGCCAGCAAAGCCACATGGGGGGGAGGGGAGATTTCAGACCGGCCAATTCCCGCGTATATTCAGGCTGCGCATTCCCCCCCCAGCCCAAATATGCGAGGGGGGGGCATGTCTGAAAGTGGCCTTAAATGTAATGATGTGACCCCAGACAGTGTCAGCAGTCGGGTTCACCTCCCCGCACCCCGACGCACTCCGCGGCAAGGAAGCCCCGTCCCGCTGGGGCCGCAGCCCCAGCTACAGCCAAGCATCATGCTGACGACGCCTGTGGCTCCGCCCCCTTTGCAAGCCGCACCTCGGCAGGGGCCTGTGGAGCACGCAATGAGATCACGCCCCCCTCCTCGTCGATCTGAGCGCCTGCAGGCGCGTGCAGGGGGCGGGGCTAGACCTTTATAAGCTGGCAGTTTGCTGAGCTCTGTGCCGGTGAACAGAGCTTGTGTGTCTGTGGAGACTGGCCCCTTGCCTGAAAGCTAAGTCCTTGCCTTTGCGTGTGTTGCTATTGCCTTGCCTTTCGTGTTTCCGTTTGTATTCCCCTCTCCCTGTACTGTGTCTTCCTGTATACCCCCTTGTTGATTGTGTATAGCCCTGAGCAATTGTGTGTTGATAGGACCCTTACCCCTTTTGTCCCTGGTAAGCAAGAACGGGTGCGAGGGCCTGCGGGCCAGGGTGCTTCTGCCCCTCTCCCCTCCTGGGTCAATTTCCCTATCCCTTTCCCCCTCAGTGTGAGAGTCCTGGTTCCATTTCCCTCCTTCCCAGGGTTCCTTAACCTTGCTCCCTTCACCTCCACCTCACCAGTGCTCCCCCTTGTGGCTTTTGAATGTGATGCATGCGTGAGCCTTTTCCCTTTGAATTGCTCTGTGCCCTATGATGATAGGGGCCGAAGCTCTTGGTGCGAAAGCATACTGAGCGGCCCACATACTATCCTGATGGGCAACTGGGAGCCTCGAGTGTCGAAACAGAGCTATTTGAGCCCCCTCGGAGCGTGTGGGCACCCTTACCCTTGTGTTTCCTTCCCTTCCTACCCCCTCCCACTGACAGACAGAAACAAACACATGCAAAGTACAACCAGTAGTAATTAGGATCACAATCCCATCTGCAGATGAAAATGCATGGAGGTCTGGACCCCACTGTTTGGGAACTTCTGTTGTGTTGCTTTTATTGTCATCCCCTTTGCGATTGCACTATGATATGAGGGGTCATGTCAACTCATACCATGAGCTTCAGGCCAGAAAAAGATTTTCTACTATGTTTCTCCAGCACCTTGGATAATAGGGCCCTGAGGCAAAGCTGGGGGCTACCACAGCACCATTACAAACGGTAATAATGGTACTGCCCCTCCCTGAGTGCCAAAGCCATGGATGTTTTTATGTTTTTTCTGGGAAGGGTCAGCTTAACAGCTTTGCCCTGCTGAGTGTAAGTCTCCACAGGATCATGACCTGCACACAGCCCACTGCACATTGGTTCTGCTTCAACAAGGACTTCTAGCACTCGGGCACCTGATGAGCTTTAGCAACAGCACTTCTTGCCACTGCTGGAAGCCACCAGCCCACTCAGGCTGGGCCTTCTCTCTATGGGTGTTTTACACGTTGCTGCTTTTTCACAGACTTAAAAAGTTTGGGTTCAGCAAACTCCTATGGGGGGATTTAGACACTCGCTCCTTGACTGTAAGTCACCAAGGTGCCATTGTAAACAGAGGCGCCGCGCAACTTCTGCACGTTTTGAGGCTCAGATTTGTGAGACCTTGGATATTGGGGTCTGCTGTTTACAGTGACACCTGGGCGACTTCTGGTTGACTTTTGAAGTCTGGGAAAAAATGGCAACGTGTAAAAATGCCCCATGATAGGGAGGCCTGCCCTTCTCTGTGCTGCAGCCCCGTAGGTTACGTGAGCATCCTTCTCAGGGCCCCTCGTGGGCTCCCAGGCTTTCCACTTTAGACAAGCCCTCCTGGGCTCCAACATGATCACTTTCTAAGTTTGCCACCTTTTGTAGTTTGACCCTGAGACTCCCATAGGCCAAAATGAGAGTTTCGGGGGTCAAACTGCAAAAGGTGGCAACCCTATTTTTGGTCTGGTCCCTTAGGCTAGCCAGGCCCAGGGAAGGCCCTATGTACCTCAAGGCTCTAGGGCAAAAAAACCTCCCAGCATCTTGATGACCTCTGGCTTGGGGTACTCCTGATGACACTAGACACCTGAAGTAAGCCTCTGTCTGGTGGGTGGGGTTGCAGTCTTTCTGGGTTTAACCCAGAGACTCTGGGCTTGAAGGTAGGCAGGTCTCTGGGTCATGTCCAGAAGTCAAGTGTTTCTGGCAGATTGCAGGGCAGCCTTACAAGGCCAGCACCCAGGGCAAGGCGGTGGGGAGGGAACAGAACCTCCAGGGTTGGAGAGAATGCAAAGCCCCGTAAAAGAGCCTGTCTTGGCTGTCAGTGATGGGCCTCTTGCAGTGCTCTATCTTAGCTCTTCAGAAAAGAGCTGGGTCTAGAGCTCTAGCAAAAACATCTAAAGTCAAGACGCTCAAATGTAGATTGATTATATTGAAAAGCAGAGTGTCTTCCATGTTTATAGGATGGTTTGGTTGTGGTCCCATTACGAGCTCCTGACGGCTTGGATGTGTACCCTTAAAGAGCTTTATTTCTTAAGAGATTGCTGAAGGAGTTTATTTTTGAGTGGTATATTTTGCAATATCTCTTGTAGTTTAATACTCTTCTAAGTTGATTTATGTTTACCAGCTAAGATGCTTGATTTATCTATTTTGGCAAAAGCTGTAAACAAATCTGATCAGGAGTCAAGCTCTGCCAAAGTAACCCTCGAAAAGAGCAAGGCAATATTTTAATAAAAGGAGGCTAAGGTTTAAATTCTGTTAAGGCTAGCCCTTTGCGAAGGAAATGATAAGATATTTGCTGATTATATGGAACATAGCTATAATGGATTTTTGTATTAATGAATTATAGAACTATTTTGTATGTAGTGTTGACATGGTCATATATGGAGATATGCTTTCTCTAGTGTTTTTTGGCCTATGGCCATAAGTAACTAAATAAAATAAAATAAAAATCTTAGCTCTTTATTGCTGGTGCTCCGCAGCTGGCCAATAGCTTTGTGCCCCGCTGAGACCACTCAGCCCTCAATAATTGGCTCATTAGCAATTAAGGTGGAGGAGACTGCCCATGGATTACACCCTGTAATGACTTGGGGAGGCCTGAGACAGTCAGTTTTATGCCACTCCACTTCTCGTGAGTCCTTTCCTTTATTTTGAAATTGCTTCTCTTCCTTCTCCTCACAGGATGCTTCTGCGGTTTAGGGCTAATTTATACCAATAAATCGTGTACAATGCCTCCTATCACCTTCCAGGACCTGCCATTGAACATCTACATGGTCATTTTTGGCACTGGCATCTTTGTCTTCGTACTCAGCCTCATCTTCTGCTGCTACTTCATCAGGTGAGCTGGGCTGCTTGCGTGCCAATGGTGGGGAAGGAGATGTTTTTATATTTCACTGGGAAGGGTCAGTGTAATGGTTTTGCCCTGTTGGGGCATAAGTCCAAACAGAGTCATGGCCCACACGCAGGCCATACTCTGACAAACAGTAAATTGGATGTAGTTGGACCGTACTTCTGTTTTACTTCTGAAGCATTCACATGAACAGAGCATTAAACAAAAGTTATTCAGGAGTAGGAAGAGAAAAATTAGGAGTACACACTCCTCTTTGGTTTGTAACCATGAACACGTGTTAGTATGAGAGTAGTGACTTGGGTTCAGAAATCAGTATGGGTATTTTTAAATGAACAAGGCTTGAGGAGGGCTCTGTGGCCGCTGATTGGCACAACTGCGGAACACCTATGCATGTGGAGTGAGTGTAGCAATTCTTACGAGCAGCTCCCAGGGTGGGGTCACCGCACACACTTAGGCAGCCTCCACGTACTCCTGTCCTGCCCCGCCCCATGGACAGGCCCTGTAAACAACTCATACAGGTGGCCGTTTCCCCTCCCAGCCACCACCCTGGCCCCAAACCCCACCCAACTGCCCGCCCTCTGCCATGACACACAGCCCCGGACACCATGGAAACAGCTGCAGCAGCCAGTAACCTGTACCTGCCCATGGTCCCAGAATCCAGTACAGTCACTGGCAGTCCCAGCCAACAACGGAGGTGCATACGGAGCCGGACACACAGGACGCCACTGGCTAAGCTGCTCTTCTCCATGGCATTGGCTCGTCTCTTGTATGTCACAAGAGGAATTTGTTGTGCTTTGATCCAACGTGGTGGTGTATTTCGCGCATATATTATTTAAGAGCTCTCCAGTGAGCCCCCGGCAAGGCTGTGGGCGTGACTGGGGACACATCTGGCCCGCAGACAGGTCTGCTGGTGTGAGTAGGTGCTCCGGTTCATACAGGCAGGGGATGCATGGGTGCCTGTCCCCATGTGCCTTTTTGGCTTCCCTGTATGGAGCACTCTGGATTTTTTGGCAATTCCCTGTGCGTGGCCATAAGTGGGTGCTGCATGGGTCATGGGAGCGTGCATCCCCACACACCACCTTCAAATGGACGTTCGGATGAGTGGTTAATGAGTGGCCGTGTGTCGTAGCATCTTGTTTTAAAACACCCTACATCTCAGCGAGGGGGGAAACGTACACAGAGCTACTTTGCTTTAGGCTGTTTGTCTGAACATGACCAAAATAGAGTAGTTAGTTTTGATTTAATCAGGGGCATAGTTAGCTTGGGATGGGCCCAGGGACAAGAAATGTCCATGGGCCCTCCTGCCTCTTTTTTCCTGCCAGTGGTGAAGCTGCCGGCCAGCCTGGGGGCACCTCCCAGCTCAGCTGGCTTAGGGGCACTGGGTTGCTGGTGCTTGGGACTTACTTGCTCTATGCAGAGTCTGGGGCATACTACTGGTGGCCTGCTGCTGGGCCCTTCCATCTTCTGGGCTGGCGGCAAGCTGGTCCCACAGTGCACTCTATCCCTCGCGGCCCACTGCCCGCACTCTGGGGCAGAGTGCAGCCAGCAGCAGCAGTCCCATTGCTGCCCCAGTCCACCTGACTAGCCCTGGAGGCTGGGCGCTGGTTAGCCGGGCCGGGGCAGGCTGGGCTGGCTCAATGCAGGGAGCGCTGGAGCGGGAAGGTGCCCGGTGGCAGTTCCGCTCAGTTACCGAGAGAAGTCGCTGCTGGGCACCTTCCCGCTCGGCCAGGTCNACTCCACAACATGGCACCAGCGGGTGAGCCGAGCCACAAGGCTTGTGAGTGTGACCTGTCCTGACACAGGCTGCTGCATGGGACCCCTCCCCCTCCCTGCCCATGGTTGCAACATGGGCAGGGAAGGGGCTCATGCAGCAGCCAGCAGGACCCCCATCTAGCTCAGGTGGTAATTTTTTTAAAAAAAAAATTTAAAGGAAAAAAAAGGGGGGGGGTGGCTTAGCTACCTTGGATATTGGGCCCCCAGTCAGTATGGGCCCCAGGACGAATGTCCCTGTTTGTCCAATGGCAGCTACGCCGCTGGATTTAATTAAATCAAAGTAGTTACTTTGGGTTACACTGTTTGCCCAAACGTTATCGAAGGGGAATAGTTCTTTGATTTAAATAAATTGAAGTCATTACTTCAGTATAACTGTGCTCGTTGGAACGTGGCCACAATCCCATACGCTCTGGTTCTGCTTCAACAAGCACTTTTATTTGCAGTAAGCATTAAGCCACCAGGTACCCATTCTGGGCTCCCAGCTTTGGGTGGCGAGGGGGGTGGGTGGGGACTAAGGACAGTAATGTCCAGGGTGAAGGTTCTCACAGTGTATTAATATAACTTGGCCTGATGCACAGAATGACCAAAAACTGATATAATGACCTTTTCGTGGGTCTCGATTTGAACCTGGGATTGTCACCAATGCAGCACAGATCTCTACCCCATGAACTAAAGGAGTGATTCTGTCAACTGGTAGCAATAGTAGGCTCTTCTCCTTTATGTTGCTAGATAGGGATACAATGCACATGACACACAGCCCCAGACACCATGGAAACATTTTGCACTCGGATGTGATTCCTTAACCTCCTTGAAATGGATAGAAGAAAATGCGAGTGTGTGGCCGCAGTGGGGGAGGAAGGGCGCAGAAACCAAAAGGCAGATAAAGAGATTCCAAATTGTTTGAGACTTGCCTGATTTTAAAGACAGTTCAGTGACTTTGGGACTTTGACTCATGAGTAGAAGTATTGGGGCTGGTTCCCCCAGGCCACTTAGCTCCAACTATTGGAATTGTCTCCTTGGAGAGGGAGGGGAGGGGGTTGAGGGTATTTCCCAACCCCTGGCACCATAAACTGGCAGTCAGAGCTAGGGTTCTGGTTCAGGCCAGCCAGAGAGGTAATGCTATATGGAGAGTTCCATCTCTGGATCGGACACTCCTTGCAGGGAATGCTCTGTGTTCCCAATAAGTGCAGCCTTTGTCTGTGCTGTTGTAATGAGAATGGAGCAGTGCTAGGGAGAATAGGAATGCAACAGAGTGGCCTCCAGAAATGCACTGGGAGTAACACTGAGTTCTTTCAGCGTTGCCTCTGAATGCTGCGCTGTAACCTAAGACCCCTAGGTTAACATTGTGAACAGAGAAGCATCTAGCTAGTGAAATAAGTGAACGCTGGGACTTGACTTGCTACTTACACACACACTCTCCCTTCCTCTCTCTCTCTTTCTGTGATAATTATTACAGTTGGAAAGAAGATGACTTTCTGAATTCACAACTTCAACTTAAGTATTCATTTCCTTTAACTAATTCTGCTAATTTCCCACTCCTTGCCCCCACATACTGCTCACTGATGCTCCTTCTAGTGTCTTATCACGGAGGGTTTCCTTCTCCCCTCTAACTAAGCTAAGCACGTGCATCTGCAACTTAACTTGGTGAATGTATCCAGGGGCGTAGCAAGGTTGAGAAGGGCCTGGGCTCAAGCCTTAGTTATGGGCCCCTCATGTGTGCATGTGCAAAGCACGCGCACGCACTCTGAAAACCCAAAGTGGGCGGGGCTTAAGGGAGTGGGAGGGCCTGCCCATCCCTGGCATCCTTCTTAGCGCCATGCGGAACCTTATGGCTGGCAGAGCTCTAGGGAGGGGCTTGTACATTGTAGGCGGAGCCTCCAAAAATCCAGCAACAAAGAGTTTTCAGCGTTAAGATGTGATGGGCAGAACATTAGTTTACACTGGGAACTCCTTGCTGCTGAGTAAAACCCTGCCACTTGGAGACTGAGAGAACCCTCCTACTAGCATCTCATCCAGTAAGTGGATGGGACTCCAGTAGGACAACTCGCTCTCTCTCCATCAGTGGTAGTGCCATAGCAGAATAAAAAAATCCTGTTCACATATTTAAAACATATAAAACCTCTGGGCCACATCAAAATAGCTGCATGCTATTAACAATACTTGATCACACAAGCACGTTCATATTTAGTAAAAATAGCAT
>QEPC01010104.1:372979-403025 GCA_003113815.1 Sphenodon punctatus | reverse complement strand
CAAAACTGTCATCCATGCCCTAGTTATCTCATGCCTCGACTATTGTAACCTCCTCCTCGCTGGTCTTCCCCACTTTCACTTTTTTCCCCTCATTACTGTTCAAAACTTTGTTGCCAGGATCATCCACCTAGTCCGTCGCTTTGACCATGTGCAGCCTCTCCTCTCCTCCTCTCTCCACTGGCTCCCTCTTCCTGAGCGAATTCTGCACAAGCGCCTCATCTTCACCTACAAAGCCCTTCACAACCTCGCTCCCCCCTACCTCTCTGCCCTGATCTACCTCCAAACCCCTGTTCGAGGACTCCGCTCCTCTTCCATCCCCTCCCTCACCCTCCTACAGCTCCCCTGCTCCCCCAACCACCTTCGTCCCTTCTCCCTCGCTGCCCTGCACGCCTGGAACTCCCTCCTTGCCCTCATCCACCTGCCCCCTCCATCCACACCTTCAAGTTCCTCCTCAAAACCCACCTCTTCCACTCTGCCTTTCCTAACTCTTGCTAACCACCCCCCACCCAGGATTATCTCCCACCTGTTATCTGCAAACTCCCAATGTACTGCAACCAAGCCAAGAACATGTACCTGAGTTCTCGCATCCTCATGAATGTTGCATCCCTTGTCTCTCCCTCTGTTCCCCCTTCCCTGTCTCCCCTCCCCCTGTCTTTAGATTGTAAGGTCTCGGGCAGGGACTGTGTCTATCTTAGGCCGTTTTTAGACGAGCGCGGCGGCGCCCGCGCTTGTTTTTCAAAAGACCCGGCAGTCCGTTCTACACGTGATGCTGGCGCTGAATACGCGCATGTGCGAGCGATGCGCATCCATTTCTGGCCGCGAACTGACCGGGTCGGCGATCGAGGCCAGTCATACACGTCCGGAAATGGATGTACATTGCCCGCGCATGCGCATATTTGGCGTCGTCGTCACATGTAGAACGGACTGCTGGGTCTTTTGAAAACAAGCGCGGGCGCCGCTGCGCTCATCTATAAACGGCCTTATTCTCTGTAAAGCACCAGGTACATTGCTGGCGCTGTATAAAAGCGTATAATAATAATAATTAGTAAATGGGGCAGGAGAGCCTTTTCGTCGTGCCCCTTTATGACTTGGCCCAGTCCCTCTCCACCACCACTACCCCAAAAGTTTTTAAAGGGAGTCCCTCATTTATTTATTTATTTTATTTATAATAAAATGTGTATGCCGCCCCCTCCTGCTAAAAGCATCTCGGGGTGGCTAACAACCTTTTAAAACAACAATCATATGATTTAAAACACTATTAAAGCACAATATAAAAAACAACATACCCCCCCAACCCACCCACCCTCTCTCCCTCAGAAAAAGCACGGCAGAACAGCCAGGTCTTACATTGTCTACGGAAAGAGGGTGCCCCATTGAAAACCTTGGCTGAAATGTCCCCCTTTGCTCACCACTGATAAACAACTGATGATCCCAGGCACTCTGTGTCTGCCCCCACTCAGAGCCAGTGCCCTTGCTGTTTATTTCCAGAAGCTGCTGGGAACCATTTGCCAACAGCAGTGGCTCCATTCCTCAAGGAACGGACAATCAGTTCCCTGCAGGGCTGGCAGCCAAGCCTGGATCCCCGTCTCTGCAAGACTCCATCAAAGCACAGGCTCGGGATAGAGCAGAGCAGGAAATGACGGGAAGGTGTGTGTGTGTATTATTCAGGTAATGGCGCTAGCTGGGGACATTGTTTCGGGGGAAGGTGGAGACATTGTGCCCTGCAGGAGAGGATGTACATGTTTGTTACCCTCCCCTAGGCAAAAATGCTATTTTTAAACTCCGTTTTTAACAGTAGCTGTGAAGTCCAGAAGAAACTGAGCAGAACAGGCAGAACTAAGCCCTGACCCTGCTCCCTTTCTGACAGTTCTGTCAATACCCCTCAGTCCTGACCCCTACTGCTATCCCAACTCTGGCCCCACTCCCTCCCTAACAGCTCTGCCAATACCCCTCAGTCCTGACCCACAGCACCCATTACTATCCTAGTCCTGCCCTCTTCCACTTTGGGCAGTTCTGATGATACCTCTCAATCCAGACCAACCTTGCCTGTCCACCATATCCTAGGCCTGGGCTCCCCACACACAGATGTTTTGGATGCCCCTGTATCCTGACTTGTAGCCCCCTTGTCTTCCTAGCCCTGGGCTCCCTGACGCCAGCCACACGGCTCTTATCAATGCCTAACCCTGCAGCTGCAGTTCCTGTACAGAGAAACTCTGGAAGAGCTGAAAGGTACCTGCAGAAAGATAAAAGTTCCCTTTGAGATGGGGAGCATGCCCTCTCTTACCCCAGCAACCAGCCGCTGCAGTTGTGGGATTTGCAGTTCCTGTAGAGAAATGGGGAGCGGGGGCAAGGAGTGCTGGGAGGTCTGTGTCAGCTCTACATATCCCTCCTCAGCAGCTATGTCCTGCACTGGCACCTATTAGTGACCATGGGCAATTGCTGCCTCACCCCACAGAAAGAGCTGCAAAAGAAAGGCACCTCCGACTGGGTCTGGAGGAGGCACTGAGGGACCTGGGGCTCTCGTGGACAGGATAATGAGGCCAGCTGTCTGGCCAGCCTGTGTGCATGGGGGACATGTAGGAAGGGAGGCCTGGGGAATGACTGTGTGGAGACAGAGCAGTTTGCTGCAGCAGATAAAGGCTGTTCTGTCTGTCTGTGCAAGGGGGGGCGGAGGGGGGGGTCAGTGGGCCTCGGCTGCTTCACATTTATTCTGCGGCCAAGAGGGAGCTGGGAGGCCCTGGCTATTCAGCACAGGTGAAAGAGAAACGGAGATTAAGGCTGCATTCACATGAGACACTAAGTAAGCAAAAAAAATCTCTTCCCCCACTTTTTGTGTGTGTGTGTGTGTGAAAAGGTTTGGACACAGGATGGTGTGTGTGCAATGCACAGTTAATTGACTCGAGAAACCAGGTTTAGCAATTGTGCTTATTCCTCCACATATATATTTCATAGTGGGCGAAGGGATTAATCCAGCTGTCAACTTGCCTGTGGCCCCACAATACGTTGCAAAACCCAAAAAGATATCTAGCAGCAGCCATGGCAATACAGGCGGTAACGTCTAAATCCTGGGAGGGAACAGAGGAACAGTTAAAACGTGCGACTCCAGTCTCATGCAAGAAACTGAAGAGGCGTGAGAAAAGGCTCATGTGAACGCAGTCCCAGACAGAGCCTTGCCTGCACTGCCACAGAGAGGCACTGGTCTGCTAATGGAGAAGTTTCCTGCTGCTAAAATCATAAGTACTGCCAGGCTGGATAGATCCATCTAACCCAGCAGTCTGCTTTTGGCCCAGTTGTCAGCTTTGGATACTGCAGGGGATGCATACAAACACAGGCTGGTAAACCTCAAGCCTGGGGGCCAAATCCAGGATCTGGACCCTGGTCCTAGTTTCTGCCCCCAAGCACTGAAAGACTAAGCTCAGGGTAAGGGAGCAGAGATGAGAACATGTCCACAAGGAGAGGGGACATATCCATGATGGCACAGATCCATGATCTGATTCTGGACTCTCCTCTTCCCAAGTGTGCCCCTTAAGTATCCCTGTCCCCAACTTCCATGCAACCATTGGAGGTTGTACTAATTTTCAAAGTGGCCCCTGGGAGGAGAGAGGTTCCCCACCCCTGGAATCTGTAGAACAATCCTTCCCTTGCCATTCACTCCCAACTTCCAGCAACCAGAGGCTTGGAGATACCCTGAGCATGAGACTACACCCCCCCACCCCCCGTCCCACTTACCATCTTGGCTAATAGCCATTGATGGACCCATCCTCTATGAACTTATATAACCCTTAGTACCCAGTTTTATTATTAGCCTCCATAACATCCCCTGACAATGAGTTCCACAGGTAAATTTGTGTGTGGTGTGAAAAAAATCCCTTCTGCATCTTAATTTCTTCCAGGGGAGGGGACATTTTCATTGTGTTAGCAAATATTTGTTTTCTGCAGGCCAGGCCAAGTGCAATGGTCCCAGCCTGTGACACGACCTTTTTGTGGCGCTTCAGTAGAGGGAGCAGCTGCAGGAAGTTGCAGGATCCAATGGAGGGCAGAGGTGGTGGAGGGTGGGCTGGTGCAGAGAGAAAGAGCTCCGGATGGCTGGCTGATTGCTTCTCAGCCTATGTGTGACAAACAGGTGCCATGTTCTGCCTCCTCCATGCCCCTGGGAATAAACTCCCCATGCACAAGTCAATGAAAGAGAGGAAAACAACTGAGCTGTGTACAACCTCAGAGGCTGTTCTATCCTTACAGCAGAGCTGCATATTACTGGCCCTCACCATCTACCTAGACCAAGCACAATTCAACCCCACTTCATGGGACACCCACAATTCTGGATATTTTGGGGGGCCCTAGGATGTCTGGACTTGAAAGTCTCTACTGTATTCCAAATCCAATTGCAAGTGGTGTTCGGCTCTCCCTTGCTGGGGAGTGAATATGGCCGTAGCTCTACGTAGCCATCCACCCTCCCCTGTGCCCCATGCTCCCTGACCCTTCCTCTGTGATACATGCAACCGCCTGGATAAGGCAAAACGAGCCCGAAGGGAGGGAAGGGACAGGGAATGTGTGCTTATGGGGGCTGGAGTGCATGCGTAAGGAGGAAGGGGATCAAGCCTCCAGACAACCATTCCAGTTGTATCCCTGCATTACTGGGGTTTCCAAAATGGAACACTCCAACTAAATAGAGCAGATCTTTGACACACACTCACCGTCTTTTCTTTCATGAAGAATGATGTAGACGCTGTTGACATCATCTACATTGTCGGTGCATCCCAGAATGAGACCAGGACAAATCATGTGGTGTTTTAATAGCCGCTGGTCATGAGTCAAGGGGACAATGTCCTTTCCAGTCTGGAGTAAGGAGTAAGGTGCCTTAAAGGCTGGCGATCTTACCTGTCCCTTCCCATCTTCACTATTCACCCCTCCCAGGGAGATGATCCTCCCAGTGCTTTCTGGACCCTGCTTATGCGCCAGGTCTCGCATCCCCATCTCTTAAGGAGATGACCCCTGATTTACATAAACATATACTATCAGAAAACCATAACAGTACTGGACTCCCAAAAGAGCGTGACAAATTCCTTTAGGATAAATTTGTGGCCAATGAATGATGCCAGCATTAGTAAACCCATTGATTGACAGTGTGAGGAAGGCGAAAACCAGGAATCTCTTAGCTAATCTGGGATAAAATTCCTATAATTCCTAAAGCTAATTCCTATAAAAATTCCTTCCTGGCCCCAAACTGGCGACCAGCTTATGCCCACAGTGCTACAGGGATGGGTGGGTGGGTGCTGCTTCTTCGGGCTCCGCCCATGACTGTACAGGAGCCTGTGGGGCCTGTTTAAGAAGCCAGTGCAGGTCTTGCCTTGCAAGACAGGCTTTTTCATGTCCAAAGGCTCTGGTTGCCATAGCAACCTAGGCCGGGCCTGACTTTTCCCACCCAGTGGCGACTGCGGCCAGGGGCAGTTGGATTCCCTTTTCTTCACCCCTTCCTGCAATTTTGGGAGCACAACAACTTGCCCACTTGCTGCCATCAGTGGCAAGCGAAGGGCTATTATTTTCAGTGACCGCTTCTCTGAGATGGATGGGGCAGTACACGCCTCTCTGAGCTATTCCTCCAGGCTCTCTGGAGACTCCTATGCAATTGTTACATTGGTTTCCCATTTCTGAGGCTGTCTATGACTAGGCCAGCTAAACTGTCTTTAAAAGCAGCACAGGGTTTGGGAAAGGAGCCAGTAGTTTCAGAGAAATGCTAGCCTGTGCCAGTGCCATGGACTGGCTTTCCCAGTCCCTAGCTATAGAGGACATAGGCACAACTCAGCTGGTAGAGGAGACATCCCTCCGCCTTCTGAGGTGATCAGCAGAGAGGACAGAAGTGCATCCTTCAACTAAGAGGCTTTTCTATCAATACTTCCCAGATAGGGGTGGGGGGGAAGGGAAACCGATTGCAAGGGAAACCGAGCAGGCCCTGATCTGGCCTGAATTTGGAGTCTCTCTGTGTGGCACACATCCCGATAGGGTGGCCATACCTCCCCTTTAAAAGAGGACACTTATGAAAAGTACATGGTGCAGGGCTGCGCTGGAACCAATGCAGCCTTGCAACATTTATTTTTCATAAGCGTCCTCTTTTAATGTTGCAAGGCTGCATTGGTTCCAGTGCAGCCCTGCACCATGTATTTTTCATAAGCGTCCTCTTTTAAAGGGGAGGTATGGCCACCCTACATCCTGACGGAGTTCAATTTTGTGAAAGCACAAATCACTACCCTCTCCCCCCATCCTTAGTCAGTGGTCAAGGCCAGTCCCAGGCAAGCAGCTGTTGGCAGGTCAGTGGAGTGCTGGAAATCCAGCACTTCCTGGAAGGCAAACTACTTCCTAAGGCAAACAATTGGGGCTGCTGGCTGCATGATCTTATCGGGTCACGTCCTGCGATTCCGGCTGGTATTTCGGGAGATGCTGAGCCTGCTTTAGCAATGAACTTGCTGCTGCCTTTGGAAAACAGCAGCCAGTGTCTGTCGGAGCAAAGGCTGCTGCTCTCTCTCTGCTCAGCCCTTAGATCTGCTGCAGTGCAAAGAGCCTCCATCAAAGCAAAACAGAGGGGTTGTTCAGGCTCTGGGGCTCTGGCAGCCAGCTTTGCTTTCAGAGGCGTTAATGGTCATTTGTACCTACCTCATTTGCTTTTGGGCCAGTGGATCCCAAACATTATGGACCAAAAGGTCACTGTCAACCCTCACAATTTCTTGCGGGCCATCGGGCATCTCCCAGTGGCCAGTGATCCCATTAGAGTCAGAGACCTGTGTTCGCTGCAGCAACGGGGAAAATGCAGTGAACACAAGTCCCAGACATCCCCAGTGTCAACCCTATGCAGGGACAACTGGGGCCTCTGTCCCTGGCCCCCGGTTTTTGAAGGCCCCACACTTCTGGACAGGAAACCTCCCCTTCCTGTCCTGAGGCTCCCAGGCAGTGGTGTAGCAAGGCTGTGATGGGCCTGGGCTATGAACCCCTCTAAGGGCAACAGGGCAGGGTCTCCCAAAGTGATGGCCCTCTCAAGGGGCTCCCAGCCAGCCTCAGCCTCCCTCTAGCAAGTGGTGATGCTGCCCTGGCTCTTAGCACCCAGAGTGGCAGCAACTCTGCCAGGAAGAACGCTTTCAGAGTGGGTAGAGCTGGCATTCCCCTCCTGGATGCCTTCTTGGAAGTGCTTTTTGCAAGCTGCCTAAGCAGCACCAGAACATTTTAAGAGGAGGAATGGGGAAAGTGTTGGCACCACTCCCGCCCCTGCCTACTCTGAAAATGTTCTAGTGGTGCTCAGGGGCTTGCAAAGGATCCTCCTAAATTCCAGGGCCTGGGATCAACTGAGCCTCTTCACACCATGGCAGTAGTTATGCCCCTGCTCCCAGGGTCCTTTCAGGCAGTGGCAGCAGTGGAGCTCCTGGGCCATACCACCACCGCTCCTGAGGCTCTCACAGGACAACCCCTTCTTTGGAGCTCACTGCTTGCTCCCTCCTACCTTAGGCCCTGCCCCAGGCCCCACCAGGACCAGCCCTGTGTTGCCCCCTTCCTAGCTATTGTCACAGTACTGGTGGAGACCAAAGCCTGCCTTCCTGTATCCAACGCTCATTCTGCAGACCACATACCCAGGTCCTGTGCAGCATCACTGATCCACCATTGGTAAGAAACCAATGAAACCATTGTCTCAGTGGGCCAAGCAGCAGGATGGGATCCAGGTACTGTGTTGGCAATTCTCATTACCTTATCACAAGTCCTGTGTGAGCTGCAACACCCAGAGTCGTGGGATTAGGCAAGGATCTCCCATCTTATTTTGTTAAACAACAAAGTTCATCCTCACTAATTTGCCAGTGAAAGGGCCAAAATGTTCCAGAATGGCATCTGATTCTGGGTGCCCAAACTGGGATGCACTGAGCCTACCAGCTCTAGCAGATGTTGTCAGCGCAGGGGCCTCAGCAGATTTCCAGGCCAAGCCCCGAGGTCTAAGGTATTTGAAATTAGAATTCACAAAATGGAAACAGCCCAGATCTGAAGATGCTTTAATTTGGTTCTGCAATAAACATAGCTTGTATTTCCTTGAAAAACATTTCCTGGAGGAGCTAGAAAGGGGCTCTATCTGTGGCTTATCTTACCCCATCCTTGTCCCCTCTAGAAGCCACCAACAAAGCAGCTGGTTAGTGACACTAGGACAGCGTTTCTTTGTGCTGTGAACTCTCGTCACACTATGAATGGGACAAAGATCAGGAGCCCAAGCTGCTTTCAGACGGGAGAATGACCTTTCATCATGAATGGGCCTGTGTGTAACATTCAGGCTGGTGGCCAAAAGCATTTGTTGGGATCCAGTCAGTCCACTCGGGCTTTACTCACACAAGTGTACATTTATTTTCACAGTGGGAGTACTCTCCAAACACCATCCCCAGTCAAGCTTATAGTCTGGTTAGTCATTATTATAGATCTTCCTTCTTACAGCTCAAAGCAGGCACCCCCTCTAGCTCCCCACTTCTACTTTGCTGCCTTTGGGACTTGGCTTTTCTGAGATGTCTTCTGTGCCCTCCTCCCGATGCCCTGCACAGTGCTGGTGCCAGCTAGCCAGCCCTGATGGCAAAGGGCTGTCACCCTTCATACTTCCCTAACTGTGGCCGGCCCTCTCGATGCAGAATCCAAGACTTACAGGCCCTTCCCTGGTAGTCTAGCCTCTGAGCTCCCTTACTCAACCTTTATCCTTTGGCTACTGCTCTTGGGTGCCTAATAGTTCCCAGCCATTCCTAATTGGCTCATTAAGCCCTTGCCACCCTTTATTTATGTATTTGTATATTTATTATTTTATTTTAATTAACATTTTTACACCACCCTTCCCCAAAGGGCCAGATGCTTGCCTGTCTCTGGCTTGCTCCTCCAGGGGGTTGCTCCCTGCAATGACTTATCCTGGCCCCCTTGGGCCTAATCCTGAAGGCACTTAGGATCAATCTGCTACCATCTGGAACTCCCTCCCTGACTATCTTCAGATCCCTCCTAAAAACGTACATCTTCCGTCAGCCCTTCCCTAGCTCTTCACCTGCTCATGTATGTTTCTACTTACACTCTCATCCTTCAGGATTCCTCTCCTCACTTGTAGCTAAATTTGTGCACCTGCAACTTCTCAGCTTCATGAACATATTCCTATCCCTCCCTATATGCCCTACCTCTTGTCTCCCTTCCCTGTGTCCATTTTAGATTGTAAGCCCTGAGGGACAGGGACTTGTCTCTAATCACAGCTGTTCAGCACCACGCACATTGCTTTCGCTATATAAATAATTAATAACACTATTTCCTATTTCATGGTAGTTATGCTTCCAAGCATTTTTGCACAGCCAGGAGGGCTCAGAAAACCCTACCTTCAAAAAGTGAAAGTCAAAATGTTCATGATTTTGCAGCTGAAGCTTTAAGACAGAATCTGAAATCCTAGGACTCGATATGGCGACAAGAACTGGCAAACCTGTGACTCCGGTTGAGTAGGACTGACTTAGGGAGAGGGAGCGAGCAGGGCAAAGGCAACATGTGTTTGTGGCTGTGGGTATAAATGCAGGTAGGGGGGCTAGCCTTCAGCAAGGCGCACACTGGGGGCTACTGTGCTTTAGCCCACTCTGGCCCTGGCAGATGGAATACGCTGAGCAGGCTGTGGGCACAGAGAGGGCAATGAACTTTTGGGAAGCACTGAAAGGGCTTGTATTGTCACCACCAAGCAGCTGATCCAGGCACAGCTCCCAGCTTTCTGAGCAGGCAGAGTGTGCAGCGTGTGGTCAGAGAAGTTAGACCTGGAAAGCCAGAAGCCAGGCTGAAGCACAGTGATAATGGCTGTGCCCTGTATTGCCTGGTTTTTGAAGCTCTAGGACTGGTGTTATTCTCTCTGAGAAAGTGTTGATGACGTTTAATCACAAAGTGTTTTTTAAAACTGTTTGAACATATTCCCTTTCCCTCCCCAGCAAACTCCGGCACCAGGCGCAGAGTGAACGGTTTGGCTACAAAGAGGTAAAAGTGGGGACTAGTTTCTGATGCTTTAGAGCAGGGTGGGGAATCTGCAGCTTGTGGGCCAAATACTGTCTGTGGCTGTTTTTTATTTGGTCTGTTTCCAATTCCTGGCTCTGCCCCATAGATCCATTTGGAACCTGGTGGGGGTGAGCGAGACCACTCTTGAGTGGTTCCACTCCTTCCTGTCGGAGAGGTCCCAGAGAGTGGTGATGGGCAATTGCTCATCGTCCTCTCAGGACCTCCCATAGGGTTCCAGTCTGTCTCCCTTTTTGTTCAATGTGTATATGAAGCTGCTGGGTGGGGTCATTTGGAGGTTTGGGGTGAGGTGCCATCAGTATGCTGATGACACCCAGCTCTACCTCTCTTTCACATCCAACCCAGGCCCTGCAGTCTCGGTGCTTACCCAATGCCTGGCTGCTGTTGGGGACTGGGTGAGGGTGAGACGATTGAAGCTGAATCGAGACAAAACTGAGGAGGTGATAGTAGGCTGGCCTTGTGGCTTGGAGGGGATTGGAACGCCTCTTATTGACTGAGTCTGGCTCCCTTTGGCCCATCAGGTCCGCAGCCTTAGAGTGCTTCTGGACCCTTTGCTGCGCCTGGATTGTCAGGTCGTAGCGGTGGCAGGAGTGCTTTTACCAACTCGGTCTGGTGAGGAGGCTGCGGCCTTTTCTTTCTGATACAGATCTGGCCACTGTCATCCATGCTTTCATCACCTCGAGGCTAGATTACTGCAACACGCTCTAGGTGGAGCAGCCTTGATGACTGTTTGAAAGCTGTAGCTGGTGCAGAATGTGGTGGCTCGCATCCTTTCGGGCATGAGGTGCCGGGAGCACATTACACTGGTGCTCTGTAGTCTGCCCTGACTCCCTATAGCTTTCTGGGCACAACTCAAGGTGCTGGTTTTGACATTTAAGACCCTAAACAGTCTGAGCCCCACATATCTGAGAGACCATCTGTCCTTCCATGCCCCATTGCAGCCCCTGCGATCAGCTGGGAGTGCCTCCCTGTGGGTACCGTCTGTTAGTCTTGTTAATGCGACAAGGGCTCGCAGGGAGGGGTTCTCGGTTGCTGCCCCGATATTATGGAACTTCCTTCTCCTAGAGGTTCATTTGACCCCGAGCATGAATGTCTTCTGAAGATGGTGTAAGACCTTTTTGTTTGTAAAGATGTTTGGTGGGCAAGGATAGGGGTGGGTGGGTGTGTTTGGGGTAGACTTGTGAGGGGGGGTTGGATTTGGGAAATGAGGGGGTGGGGGGGTTGGGTTTTTGTCTTTTACTATTTTTACAGACTTTTTAATATGCTTTTATATATGGTTTATATTTTGTTTGTAAGCTGCCCTGAGCCTTTTTTAGGAAAGGGTGAGATCAAAATTTAAATAAATAAATCCCCTACCCTCAAACCCTGACGGGAGTGGAGATGAGAGCATGCACTCAAGGATGTTGTTGTTTATTTATATAGCCCTGGTAATGTGCTTGGTGCTGAATAGTTGTGATTAAAGACAAGTTGCTGCCCAAAAGACCTTACAACATAGCATGGACAAGCAGAGCAGCATGTAGGGAGGGAGAGAGATCCATTCATGAAACTGAGAAGTTGCAGGTGTGCATGCTTAGCTTAGTTACAGGGGAGGAAGGTGATCCTGAAGAAAGAAACTGCATGTTTATGTTTCTCCTTATTAACAATCTAAAGGGGTGAGGAGTTAGGATATGGATCCATGATCTGCTCCCCCGCCCCCCCTCAATCCTTCCTCCATCCTGGACACACCCCATTCTCGCCCCCAAGTCCTATCTAGCCCATGGAGCTTGTACTAATTTTCAAAGTGGCCCATGAGTGGGAAAAAGTCCCCACTCCACACCTGCTTTAGAGCCAGGCCTGTGGTATACCAGCAAGCGGGTGCTCACTGAGTGCTTGCAGGGAACTACAGGGCAGGTGCCCCTTTGATTAATGGTTTATAGACCAGAAATGCATCTGATAGGATCTATGCCAGGTTGCTTCAGAATCCGAGCTGGATTTGCAGTCTGCTCTCAAAATGCAAGGTCTCTTCAGGCCACCCAGTCGCACTGTTAAGCTTCAAGGTGGGGGTCATCCAGGTGAAATGTGTTTCCCCACATTTCACCTGGGTGACCCCACCTTGAAGCTTAAATATAACACTAGGCCCTTGACACCAAAGCCATGCAAAATATGTCAGATATCAGTTGGGATCATGATCCCCTCCACAGACAGCACAACCCCATGTAGGATCCTGGGAACCTCTGCCTTAGCACTGGTGTGAATCCAATCCACTTTAATAGTATTGTGCTGGCACTAAGGGCTAGTGCTGGCATGAAGCAGATGGAGAATAGCATCTGGAGTGAAACTAACCCTAGTGCAAAGGGCACCATAGAATCCGAGTCCCAGGCTAGAGAGCTAATCTGTTGACCAAGGGAGCACAGGACGTGGGCCAGAGGAGGAGAAGGTCTGACCCACAGGCCACACTCTTGAGAGCCAAACCGGAGCCAATGCTGAGAGATCTTCTGCCACAGTGTGAAGCAAGCTCTGGATTCTGTCCAGGGAAGGAGCAGCTACTGAGAGATTCCACTGGGAATGCACAGCAGGCAGTGAAGCACAGAGAGAGACCTGACACTGGAGAGGCTTTCTGTGCTGCTCAGACATAAATGAAGCAAAAGGATTAGGCAGAGCAAGGGAGCATTAATGCTGTCTGGGATGGAATGGGGTGGCTTCATCCACACAGCTTTATCAATGCCCCTCACTCCCAACCTTCAGGGCCCCCTTTCTTATTCCAGCATTGGGCTCCCCCCCAACTCTGTCCATTTGAGTTTCTCAGTCCCAAATTGAAACCTACCACCTCCACCACCACCACCACACACACGGTTCCAGCCCTGGACTCTCTCCACCCAACCCCTCAATCCATCCAAGTCATTCCAATCCTGGGATTTACCCTGTCTTCCCTCAGTTCTGCCAATGCCCCTCAATCCCATCCCTCCACCCCCACTGCTACTCTAGCTCTGGGCCCCACACCTCTGCCAGTTCCCTCAATCTCGACCCATATCCTCTCTGCTACTCTTGCCCTGGACTCCCCACAGCTCTGCCGTTGCCCCTCATTTACATCCCATCACCTTCACTGCTCCTCCAGCCCTGGGCTCCCCTCAGTCCTGACCCACAGTCTCCACAGGGGCCCCATGGTGCCCACCAGTTGTGTATGGATGTCTTGTGTTAGCTTAGCACTGCCCTTGGTGTCTGGAGGAAGAGAGGTTTTTGGTCTCCAGGATCTTCACCAGCCCAATGTTTAGCAAGTTAAAAATAGACACTTGGATTGCCTGGTTCCTTGTTCTGATCTTAATCTGCCTCCTTGACTTTCTTGTCCTTCAGGTGGTTTTGAAAGGTGATGCCAGAAAGCTAAATTTACACGGGGTAAGTACAGTATCCGCTGTGACTCTGAGGGAAGGGTCACCCCGACCTTTGGGAATGTGGCTGATGAGAATGATGATTCCCCCTCCCACACACACACACACACACCTCCTCCCCAACTGCATTTCCTGCTTATATTGTAACCTGGATGTCTAGGATAAATGAAATGCCTCCTGCAATATATCCTGAGGTTGCATTTGGCTTTTTAACAGCCACCTCACATTGGTGGCTCAGAGTCCCTCTCTGGTTGACTAGTACCCACTGATCTCTCTCCTGCTCCATTGTTTCCAGTTGATGAGCCTCCAGTTTATAGCCATATAAACATATTATTAGTCCCCAAGTGCATCCCCCTGGCACAACCTAACCCTTTACAACTGAATTTCATTTCATTTCTGGTACTCTGGTCCACACGGAGATCAAATTACCCCTGCAGGTAGTTCCAGCCCTTCTCTTTATCCATGACACTAGTTTGATAGGCCATTAAGGTGGATCCCAAGACTGATCCTTTTGGGTATTTCAGCCTTTCTCCACCTTGAGAGTTGGCCATACTGCACAAGCCACTGCCTTTTTAACAGTCTGTGCTGACTGCTGAATGCTTTGCTGAAATCCAAATCATTACATCCCTTCCTCCAACTAATAATCTGATATTTTATCAAAGAAGAATCAGAAGGCTGGAAGAGGTCTCAAGGGTCATCTAGTCTAACTCAGTTTGACTTTTGGTGTTTCTCACATTACTCCTTCATTTTCTAACCAATAAAAGCTTTCATCTGAACTACTTGTCTCCATCTATTATTTTTGGGACCAACACAGCAACCACATTCTCTAGTATTTGTCTCTCTAGATTTTCTATCCACACAATTATGATTTTCTTTTTCCCATTCCTTAGGCTTTCGCTTACTGCTAATATCCTTTTTGAGGTGTCTATTCATCCAGTTGGATCTGGAGACTTTAAGTGAAATTTGCCCCCATTGCTTTGAATGCTGATTCTAGATAGTTTTTGCACTTTACATCTGAAGCAGTTACATGTCTCCTCTGCATTTAAGTCCATCCATGAGTTTTCAAGCCCAGTTGAACCCAGTTGACCTCACTGACAAATTTCCTTAGTTTCTCAGTCTACCTTTTGAAATAATTTTTTTTTGTTAACTATTCTGAATTGTTCCCCTATTCAAGTCAAACTCATTGAACAATGAGCTGCCTGGATGAAAATCAGCCAAGTGGTCACCCTGAGTTAGAAGCAGGGTCACCTATTCAAAGCCAGCCTCCAGAGGGTGATGTGGTGGGATTCTGCAGGTTTCTTGTGACCTGCTTGCTCCCTAGAAGTGTGTGTGTGTATGTCTGGGCTGTTTTGTCTTATATATCCTTCTCCCTCTCTCTCCCCACAGCAGACCTGTGCCGTCTGCCTGGAAGACTTTAAAGTGAAAGATGAGCTGGGAGTGTTGCCATGCCAACATGCCTTCCACCGAAAGTGAGTAGCTGCCAGGGACAGCCAAATGACTGCTCTGTGCCCCTGGCTGGGCAGGAGGCCCAGGGTCCAGCTAATGCCCTTCATGCCTGTGCTGGACGAGAGAGGATGGGCACCCCAGCAAGTCAGAGGCCCATTCTATGCCTCCGCTGTGGAGGCCCAGTGCCTGCTCCTTGTTCCCTCAGCGTGGTTAGAGGCCTAGACACATCATGCCTGAGTTGATGGATCTGGTTCAGGCCTCTTGCCCACATAGTGCTGAGCCCTCCTGCGACAGGGACATCCAGAGCTCTCTGAGGTAACCAGCAGGGCCAGGCAGCCTCGCAGAACTTCACATCCGCCTTGTCTTGCTCTGCGGGATTGCTACAGCAAATGCTCCCACAAGCACCTGCAGAGAATCTCCCTAGCACTGCGTGTGAGCACAGACTTAAACAGACCCAGGGTACCTGGACTCTTCACTGGAGTAGATTCCAGTCTGGATTCAGAGTCCCCTCTGCACTGAGAGCTCCCCTAGCTCCCACAGACCTGTTTTCAGAGGCACAGGCTGTGGCGTGGTGGAGAGACATACACTCAACCCCCTTCAGAGGGGGAGGCTCCTTCAGTCCCCAGGGCTCCCCCTCTTTCCCAGGATTGACAGCAGGAGAGATTTGTTTCTGTTGCTGTTGAAACTTTTTGGCTTGGGGGGGGGGAGGGGATGGGGATATTCATCATCCTATTAAATATTTCTCCCCCCGCCCCCCAATCAGAAATGTTATGGTTTTGGAGAACAGGACAAACTCTATATTCAATCCATTTTGGCCGTTTGGGTTTGAACCAAAGCCCAGCATGTCACATCTGCAGGGTGTTTTGCCAGCCGAACCACCCAGAGGTAAGCAGGACAGCCAAGGGGGTTCTCTGAGAAAATGAAGCCTCTTGGGAGAAACTGAGGTTTGATCTGGGAAAGAGAGGTTCTGTGCTGAGAGACTTTTCCAGCAATAAATGCTTGACCAGCTGCACTCTCGCTCAAGGGCTCGGTCTTAGAGCCCTGTATAACCAGACCGAGTCCAGGCTCCCCAAGGACTTCCTTGAACTACCGTGATGTTATGGAACGTCGGGGGGTGGGGGTGGGGGGGGCACATCAAGTAAAGGGCCAAGGAATGCTTTAACCCTGCCCTTTTCCTGACTCGCCACCAGCCCCTACAGGACACACCATGAGCTCATTTCGCTTTGTGGGGGCAGGAGAGGAGGGCAGGACAGGGAAAAAGACGGGGAAAAGTGTTTCCCCAATCCTTTCCTGATGTAGTTCCACCCTTGCAGAATACTGGGAGTGGCATTACATCACATCTAGGTGCAAGACAGCCTGGCTGTTGAAACTGGACTCAGGCCTGGGTTTTGAGACCTTGCAGGGGACTACTTTGTCTCCCTGAATGCGACAGGACTGGCCTGATGCTTAACAAGACAGTGACCTTCTGAGGTCAGCACTGAGGTGTCTATGCAGCTCTCAGAGAAGCCAGGCACGTTGAGCAGGTCCATCAGTGCCACTGGCAGAAGGTCTGTCTGGGGCCATCCCTGGAGTTAGTGATCCCTGCCGATGAGCTCTTTCGGGGAGGAGACATGTCCTGTCTGTAACACAAGCTTTTGTCTGGGTCTGGCACTGTGGGTGGGGTGAACTGACCCTGTTACCTAGAGCAGAGTGTGCTGGCAACCCACAGCAGGAGATTAAAGAAATGGGGACTGAAGGCAGCTTGAGTCAGATCACAGACTCAGGCTCCATTCAGTCTGGGTGAGTGCTTGCCAGCTCTGGGAGTCGGTTGGGTTAGGCAGGGCGGATGTAGCTCCTGTGTCTTCATCTCCCATTCTCCCCTTCTCCATCTCTGTGTCTTGGCTGCAGGTGCCTAGTAAAGTGGCTAGAAGTTCGCTGTGTCTGCCCCATGTGCAATAAACCCATTGCGGGCCCCACAGAACCTCACCAAGGCATTGGGACCCTCCTGGATGAGCTGGTATGAGACCGCCTTTCTTCCCTGCCCCAAAACTGAGCATCCACCCAGATGGACCATGCACTGATGCCCTCTGCCCTAAGTGCTAAGCCAGCAAGACTTCTCACCATGAGTGCATGGATTACTGCTGAAAATCCCAGACCCTCAGCCATGAGCATGGGAGCAAGGTGAGCTGGACTTACCCTCCTCTTTCCGACATGGGAGATGACTGCGCTACGGAAGAGGAGATGGCTTGACACCAGAACTGGAGTATCACAACTCTTCGGTGCACAAAGTCAAAGCCTTAGACCTTTCCAGCAAGGGAAAGCACTCAAGTCCTCAGCGCTAGGCTTCTGGATCCGGACTGTTTTGGTGAGAGCTTGGATGGAGACAGGGAGCTGAGCAAGAGCCTTCCCTCACGTTCAAAGGCAGGGGGCTGTTGATCTCCTGCCATTTCCCACTTATCTTCTTAGCAGGTTTAATAACTCTGCCCCCCTTTTTAAAAGAAACCCAGGCCCGCAACACCTGGGCCCTAAAACCCTTTGAAAGGAGGAACTCCAGTTTTGCCATTGCTGCCTGCTAGAGAGTGGTCTCTGATACCACAGCACAGACACACACCCAGCTCTGCCTTAGGGAGGAGATCGCTTTTCCTTTCAGAACCCTAGTCTGTGTTTACCTAAGGGCCGAGCTCTGCACAGGACATCTTGTGGCTTCTGTTGATGGTCTGGACAGGCCTTTGTGCAGTGCTGCATTAGGGAGTCCATGTGCCCAGGATTGCATTCTTGAGGGAACAGGCTACCGTAGCTATTAACAATCCCTGTGTATCAGGCTGTCAGAGAGCTCTGGGGGAAGAGACATGGTTCAGACTTTTTGTCCATGATCCACCAACCTCTTACTCCAGAGTAGCCCTATTGAATGGGACTACTCCAGGTAAGCCCAATCACAGCCAAAGTGCGATTTATTTTTTTAATTATTTTTTTTAAAAAACACAACTTCTCTTGTAAGCTGGCTGAAGGGTAATTTTTTAATGTAGACAGCCATTTCTTTCTGCTCGGACACTACTACACCAAACAATAAAACAATAAGTTCTGCTTTTGTATGCTGAAAGTAACACCTCACTGTTTGCCCAAGGTTGACGAGGGGAGTGAGGGGCCTCACCCCACAGTGCTAGCAGTTTCCTATGTAACACTTCTCCCAATATCTCAGGCTTTCTCTGTGCCCCCAGAAGGAGGGGGATTGGGGAACAAAACTGAAGACATCTCTGAACGCTTCATGTGTGGATGGATGGCTCTGAAGTAGTGCGACAGGAAGGGGATATCCACATTGGAAAACAAGCTGAATCCACCCCCTAGTTAACTGGGATTCATTCAAGTTAGATCATTCAGGCTGAGTTCTTTTATAAACTGTTGATAAGGATTTTTAAAGTTTGTTTCCTAAGTTAGAGTTAATTTGAAGCAGGGCTAAATTTAATTCTGAACAGGCACTTTGCTGCAGATGAGCAGTATCCACATGAAGGATGAATGGGAATTAACACACACACACACACACACCCCAGGTAATGTGGATTAAGTTATTTCACTTTCCCATGTTGACAGAGCCTTTAGATCTCAGAGTGTGGACAACCACTTTTACTGGAAGTTTATGGCAGGACCAAGTTCAAATAGTCAAAAATTATGAGACCTCCTTAAGAATCTGATCTTTTGTAAAAGGGGAAAAAACCCAACTGGGTGGCTTTTTCTCCATCCTTTTGATTTTTGAGGATTTAGGGGGTGGAGGTTCAGGTTTCCAAGCTTTTCTTTCTCCAACCCCAAGGCCTATAGGCCTGTCACCCTTACTCCAACCAGTAAGGGTGACAGTTGGCATTTTACCCATTGCCATGCTGGCCTACTTTGAGTGAGGTTAGCTAATAAACAGGGTGGCTCTACAAATGACTTTAACCAACTCCATGTACTCACTGAAACGTCATCCCACAGAGCAGCATGAATAAATGTCTGTGCTGTCCTGTGTGTACACTGCCATTCTATGGACTCTGACCAACCCACTGGGTGATGGCATGAATGACTGGTGAAATTGACACGGCAAAGTTCCCTGCTGCTGATACTGCCCACCCTGCTGAAACTGAGAAGCACAAAGCCTTAATGGTGAAATTGACAAGGCAAAGTGCCCCGCAGGTGAAACTGACAAGACAAAGCTCACCTCTACAGGGCACAGCTCTCCACTGATGAAACTGACAAGCACAAAGTCCCACTGGTGACTAGAAGTTGATTCCCTAGTGTATTTTTGGCAGCTCCACAGACTTCTTCAGATTTGCTATGGGGAACAAATCTTTGCAGGCCTGTATTCACTGGATGGGTTGCTCCAGGGTTTGTGTGACCAAAAGTAATGCTTGTCCTCCCATGTTAGGTAGCTGGAACAGTGGTAAGTGTTACATATAGGATGAAGCCACACAAGACGTTAACCCGCTTTGAACAGCGTTATTCCACTTTGGGCAACATTAACACACGATGCAGTGATTTGTATGGCCAGCAGCCACCAGATGTTCACTCTGCCCTGGGGCAGGGCATGCAGCCGACTGACACGCAATGCATCCACTGGAGAAGGCCAGAGATGCAGTGAGTAGTAACATTGCCCAACATGGGATAATGGGCTGCCTCTCATGTGGCCAGTCCATGTGCTGTCCTGCTGCAAGGTGGGGTCTGAGGATCAGGCATGGGGGCACCAGAATTCTCTATCTGCCCACCCAACAGCTGATCATGCCTTGGAGGAGCGTGCACCCTCCTCCCATCCACCTAACAGCTGATTTGGGGGAAGGGGGCCCTGGAGGAGCATGTGCCCTCGTGCCTGCCCAACAGTTTTTTTTGGGGGGCCTAGAACAGCTGTTGGGTGGATGGGAAGAGTGTGTGTGTTCCTCCAGGGCTCCCCTATCCCCCAATCAGCTGTTGGGTGGGTGGAAAGAGTATGCACACTCCTCCACCCACCTCCAATCATCTGTCTAGGGGCAGTGGGACTAATCCTGAAGCACAGCAGGAGTCCAGGCACCCAGCCCCGTGTAGCTGGCTCCTTGGCCCATCCTGGAGTGGAGTGGGGTGGGACTTGTGACAGTGGCCTGCCTGCCCAGTTTCCCTGCGGCATGGCACATCTGTGGACTGCTCTTCCCACCAGCCCAAAGTGTGGGTGTCTGGATTAGGCCCACCCTATCTCATGTGGCTTTACCTGTAGACACACCCAGTGATGAACACCTCTTGAGCCCCTTTGTCTGTGGTAGCATCCCAACCTTTGCTAGCAAAAAGGAAAGCAATTTTTGGGCACAATACTTCAGCAAAATGGCATTGACTAGCAGCTAGTACAAGTCCCATTGAAGTGAATGGCATTCATTCCTGTGCTAACCACTAGCATGCATTCTGCCCTGCAGTAGGATCATGCTGTTAAAGCTGCAAAACTGAACGAGGTAGATGCTGCCTTTGATTGGTAGAAAGTATCTTTTCACCTACATGTATTTGACAGGTGGAGCTTAGTGATGAAGGATACTGAACCACCAAAGAGAATCTAGACATGTCAGGCATTTATAGGAGCAAATGTTACATTTATTTATTTATTTGAACTTGTACCCTACGCTATCCTGAAGACTTGGGGGCAGGTTACAAAACACAGCATATATGTACCCCCAATACCCGTCCCCAAAGCCGATCCTACCCACCAAATGCCAGGTCAAATAGGAAGGTTTTATACTGTCGCTGGAAGATGCTCAGGCTTGGGATTGGGTGAATTTCCAAGGGAAGGGAGTTCTAGATCTGTGGGGCAACCACCAAGAAAACTTTACTGTGGGCTTGGACCTTAAACAATTATCATCAGTCCCCACTGGGTCAAAATCATGAGTCAGGTACCCAAAATCATGAGGGACCAATAAGCTGGAGGTTCTTTCCATTTGCCTTTTCTTAACCTACACTCTGGCTGCTTCAGGCTTTTCTCCCCAACCACAAGGGTGAGAAACTTGCTTTAAGAGAACATGCCTGAGAGTTTTGCAAAATAACATGACTCCAGGCACCAGGGCTTTAAAAGAAACACTAACTAGCCAGCAAGTTGGCAAAATCAGGTCTAGTGCTGTTGTAGGGCTGCCAGGTTAACATTTCAAAGATAGATATGCCATTGAGCTGTGGCATGTCTGAAATAAGGGACATTAAGCAACCCTACATGCTTCTGTGATAGCTAAGATAAACAAGACCTGGGCTGTTACAGACAACTGGTCTGGGGTTTATCGCCATCTCCTTCCTCAGCAAATACATTGTTTCCCACCCCACCCAAAGTTCCTTTGTCTCACAGCTGGTATGGTATCTGTCAATCACACATACAGAGTGCAGCGTTTACATAAACACATTGTTCTAGCTGCAGAACCCCAGAGAGAGATTCTATTCTGCATTGATGATCACAAACCCGTAGGATTAGTTTGAGCGGGGCCACAGTTTAGTTTAAAGCTGGCCAAGTGCTTGTTTAACTGTGAGTGTTCAGCATTTCCTCTGAAGCAGTCATGGGTAGTGAAAGGAGACATGTTGCCCATCAGTTTGGCCCATATTATCTAATGGCAAATAAGCCTCCTGTGATGTTATACACAATGTTCCCATCTCTTTCCATGGTGACTCTTTGTTCCCTGGAAGCCAGCATGATGGACAGAGATTAGAGAACTTTGTAGGAACAGATCGTCTGCTCCTTTGAGTACAACATCTAAAATGCTGCTTGCTGTCTCCATTAATGAAACCTCTGGTGACTTTAAGAGCAAATGGCTTTATGTATTCCATGCTGCTGCCCTCTACTGGTTGCAAAAGGGGAAGTATGAGAGAAATTCAGCATTAGACGAAAGCAGCAAGCTTACCCCCTGGGGGTTTTCCAGGACTCTGGTACTGCTCCATCAGAGCATTCAATAAACCAATGCAAGATAGTTTCCCTATAACAAACCCCCATGGGACATTTGGGGGGGGGGAGATGCATTCTACTAGGGTGTTGACTCTTAAGAGGGTTTGGCAATACGTGATAGAAATGGTTCTGGAATTTGGGATTGTTAAAATTGGGGCTCATTGTAAGCATCACTGGCTAGCCAGCTGTAGTCCAAGAGGTCTCAGGGAATGGCCTGTGGCTTCAGCAAAGAGGTCTTTGGTCTTTGCCAGTGCAATGGCCATTAAGAATATAAGAACTACCATACTGGGTCAGATCAATCAAGCCCAGCCTCCAACAGTGGCCACTCAATTACTTTGGTGAAGTATCCAACTGGTCATAATGGAGTCATCCATTCCCTGCTGTTCACTCCCAGCTCCTGACAATCAGAGGTTGCCTCCCCCAACCTACTTGACTAATAGCCATTTATGTACCTATCCTCCAAGAATGTATCCACTCTTCCTTTGAACCCAGCTGTGCTACTGGCCTTCACCACATCCTCTGGCAACAAGTTCCACAAATTCTGAGGGTTTGGATAACGGGGCAGCACTGAATAATAGAATAGTGCAGTCTGTGAATATACAAAGCCCCATCTGGGGTGGGGATGGGGGGTCTCATGCATGGGGGTCTGTGAATAAACTTGAAATGACAACGTGTATGAGAAGCCCTAGGGTAAGATACAGACCCATAGATAATCCAACATAGGGAGACCCAACCTGTGGAGGGCAGGAATCCCAAAACATGAGTCCATGTGTAAAATAAGAACAGATGCATATTTATTACTATTATTTATAATATGTTCAGTTTATATTCTGACCTACCCAAACAATAGCTCAGGACAGCTTACAACAATTTAGAAAACATCATTTCAAATACATCTAAAATAAATTCTACTGTTCCCAATGCCCACTCCTTGTCCTTAACTCACCCATAAGAACGTAAGAAGGGCCATACTGGGTCAGACCAGCCAACCATCTAGCCCAGCATCCTGTCTCTGGCAGTGGCCAGCTCTAGTAGCTGAAGAGAAGTACATGTACAGGTCCATAAAGGAATGCACAAGCAGCAATAAGGCACGTATTAATCTCATCTAAACCACGCCCTGGGTTTTTTTGCACAAGGGCCCCCCACTCAAAATAGCCTAACATGCTTAAACCATGCTTCTAATGAATGATACAAGTCTCCAGACAAGCTTGGGGGGGCCTATAGTCTCTGATGATTCTCTGCTACTTGAATAGAGTGGAAGGGAAGCAAGCATTCCAGTTTAGCTATATCCCTGCTCCCAAATGAGTCCTAAGCACAAAAAAGGTGAAACTACAGGCCCCTACCTAAATAGCAGACACTAACTTCTCCAAAAACTGCCAACAATTTCAGAATTTCAACTTAAAATAATACATATTCATGGTCTCTATATATATTCACAAATCCATTTCCTTGTCATCTTAAACATTTTTAAAAAGCTATCATTTTTAAGTAGAAGCTAAGATTATTACCTAATAATTTGCAAGAAACACATACACACAGGCTTAAAACACTTAATTTCTAAAAACAACATTCGTGCACCTCAACGTTATACACTTTAAAAACAACACACACAAAAAAATTATCTACAGGCTCTGATCAGACGGGTATTGTGCCCTGTCGTAACAATTAGGACGGCACATTTCATACAGTCGCATGAACAACCCATTCATCATGTGAAAGAACCTGAAGGATCGAAACAACTATCCCGGCGCTGGTGGCGTCATTATGCGTCTGAGACTTCTAAGTTAGGGTGACTCCTCTATAGTTGGCTTTGTCTCTGGTTTCTAGTGCTTTGGTCTTTGTCTACTTCACGTGCCGGATACTACCTCTGCTGAGCCACCGTGAGCCCCATTTCCTTTCCTATCCATCTCAAAAGTGCAGCTTGTGGTGTATTAATTGCGCATGCTAATATATTCATAGTTTGCCTGCGCCGCTCCGCCCCCTACTCCGAGATTGGCTCTCTCTCTTTACGGCAGCATCCGTCCCACGTGGTAAGGAAGGAGCGCTTGGGTTTTGCGATAGCGCTGAGAAAGGGAGGGAGACGGCGTAGTTTGCAGCAGCTGTGGGAGAGGGACTGATCTGGGGAGGGGGCGCAGTGTCGCAAGGGAAGGAGGAAGCCCTGTAGGGGCAGGGGCAGCGCTGGGGAGTCTCTGCGGGTGGGGCAGCACAGAGAGGGAGGGAGGGACCTATGTGGGGTAGCGTCGGTGCTGGGGGAGTTTAGGGTCGGAACTGTGTTGGTTGGGGGGGCGTGTGTGTAGAGTTTGAGGGGGACATTGGAGGGGAGGGATATCTCGGGAATTTGGGACTAGGGGAGGTAGGTTCGGTGTAGGGGGTGTAAGGTGGTAACAGGAAGCTGGGATCGAGGGGAGATTGAGTCAGTGCAAGGGGAATTTGAAGCTGAAGGTAGGGTTTGGGGTAGAGTGAGTTTGGGGTCCGCGGAGGGCAGAGATCTGTGTTGGGAGTTTGGGGACGTACAGGGTGAGTTTGTGATCTGGAAGGTCTGGGTCGACATAGAGAGAAGTTTGCGGTTGGAGAAGGAGCTGAGTTGGGACAGGGAGAGTTTGAGGTGGGGGCGGGGAGGGGATCTATCTGGGGGGATTGGGTCCAGGTAGGATTGGTCAGTGTAAGGGATAGTGTCAGCGCATAGGGATTTTGTGGTTGCACCCGTGCAGGGTGCCATGACTACAGCCAGAGCCATGGAACTCAGCCGCCTGCTGGAGTCCTTGCAGCTGGAGACCCAACTGAGTGGAGTATCCCCCAAGCTCCCTGCTGTGGTACCCCCAGCAGAGCAGGTGTTCTCCCAGATCATGCAGCTCTTTGAGACTGGGGGAGCCCAGCAGGCCGGCAACAGCACCAGGGCAGGGCTGGTCCGGAATTTGTGCATGCTCTTTGAGGCTGCAGATTGCCAGTGGCTGTTTGGGAGTGGCTGTCCCAAAGTGCTGGGGGACGTGGTTGTTGCACTTAGTGACTATGCAGCTCTGGCAAAGCAGGAGGCAGACACGGGGGACCCTCGTAGCGACGCCGCCTACGCTGCAGCGGCTGATCGCACGGCAGATGTTAGCCTGTTGTTCCTCAGTCTCTTGGCTAAAGTGGAAGCCAGCAAAGATGCTGAGAATTTGGGCATTGGGGCAGTAAGGCCATTCCTGGGCCTCGTGGCAGGGCCCATCTACATCTTTGCTGTGACTCATGGTGCAGAGGGGCCGTGGAGCCACCCCAGGACTCGATCCAGGGCATGGGAGCTGCTGAACACACTGCTCCAAACTGTGGGCTGCCAGTCGGCAGCCGAATTTCTCAGGGGACAGCGTGAGGAGGAGGAGGGCTGGTTTGCAAAGGTCATGCAGCTCCTGAAACCAGAACTGAAAAAGTGAGTGAGGTCACAGGGATGGGATGCTGAGGGGTGACTGGTTGGGGAGGGGGATGATAGGGGGGAGAGAGAGAAAGAGAGAGAGAGAGAGAGAGAGAGAAAAAAAGAGGAGGTTGGAAGCACTGGCAGGTCTGTAGGGGGCAAAGGGCCTTGATTCCAACCGGATCCTTTTCCAGGAGACAGTTACCCCAGGGTTGCTACCCTACAAAGTTCTCATTGCTTGAGTAATTTGCCAGTTACCCTGCTTTGAAATCAGGGATAAGTCACAAATCCCAGGGTAGTGGATGCATCTCGTGACTTATTCCTGATCCATGTGAATGCTCCAAAACAGGTTCCTCCAAAGTACAAGTCACTTCGGTTAAACATGGGGTGACAAGTGTGATCCGTGGGTCAGGAGAATCCATCAGCCTAACACCCTATAAGGCTTGTATGGAAGACAATCCCATTGGTGAAAATGGCTGACTTCCCACTAGGGATGGTTATTCAGCCAATTGAGGCGTAACAAGCAAGGAGCTGAAGGGAGAAATTACTGAGTTTGACAAATCTAACCTCTTACTCCTCCTCCTCCCCCCCTTAATCTTCTAACCCTGTTTCATTCCATAAGGTTCATATGGTAACATTTTCCTTTGCCCATCTCCAGAGAAACCTGGAAGCTCAGTCCTGCAACAAAGTATGTGTTTGCCTGGACGCTGCAGCAGGTTACATGGCCATGGCTTGGCCCCCAACTGGAGAGCGTTCTCCCACCATCACTGTTGATCTCAGATGACTACCGTGTGGAGAATAAAATCCTGGGGGTGCAGTGCCTGAACCACATCATCCTCAATGTGGTAAGCAGTAGAACTGTGCTCACGTGGCTAGAGGAGGGACTGTCAGTCATGACTCCTGGGTTCTATTCCTAGTTTGACATTAGGTGGATCACCTCACTGCCTGAGGCAGAAGGTGCCATCCTTCCTCCTCTCCTGCCTTGACTTTAGGTTTATCATCTCTTCACTGCCTTGAGATTTCTACAGAGCTGCTGGAAAGTGTCCCAGTCCCTCTGTGTGTTCTTTGTAACTTAGCAAACTGATCAAGGCCTTAGAATTGCAGAGTGAGCCTGATGGGATTCTTGATCAGACTCCCAGTTATGCCTTATACTGGTTCTGGGATTCTCTGCTTTTGCATGCAGTTTGCTAGTGGTTTCTGCTGTGTGTTCTGTTCTAGATTTCTGAGGGGGGAAAGAGTTTAACTGAGAGCTGAAGCCGTTTATCAAACAGACTTTCCTTTGTTCTATCTCTTTCCTCCCATCTGTCTCAAATCATTTTTACTCACTTGAATGCACCTAGGTCACAATCCAGTTACTGCAGAGTAGCCCCATTAAAGCCCACAGGGTTAGGGTTCAAGCCACAGGGCTTCAATGGGGCTACTCTGGACTAAGTGGGTTGTGACTTTAGGCCACAACCTTTAAAACTTTTGCTCTTGACTAATTCCATGAGTACTGGCATTTTTGTATTCATGACATTTATTTACATTTTCAGATAGCCCTCTCTGCAGCGTTGTACTAGTGTAGAATACTGAAAGAACCAAACTGGGTCACCAGGATATCCAAAAGGGATATTCACTTTAGGAAAGAAAGCAGGAATCTTAGTTTTGTTACTCAGAGTAGCCCCGTTGACCTGAATAAGATTCTACTTATGGTAGTAGAATGAAGTGATCACAGGTGTTTGCAGGATTGGAGCTGTCTTTTCCACCCTGAGCCATGAGGGAATGTTTCATTATCTCTAAGCTCTGGAATGACTTGCCCAAAGCCTCCCGCTGAGTCAGATATTGGAGGTGTCCCGGCTCCTGCTAAAAACCTTCCATTTCACTGCTAGTGACTAAGATTCATATAATAACCCTGTCTGGAAAATCTCCCGTGAGCTATTGTCTTCCTCCTGACTTTTTAGCATGGCAGGGTAGCAGCTTGCTCTCATTCCAGCAGAGATTGGGGTGATCGATTTTGTGCAGAATGGCTGTAAAGTTGCATCCAATCCCAATGGCTGTTTCCTATCATTGCAGCCAGCCGCTGAGCTGTGCCAGTTTAACTGGGCCCAGGTTGTGTACCATGCTCTCTACAATCATCTGCATACTCGCGAGGCCCAGCTCATCCAGGTAGGATATATATTGGGGCTTGGTAAGTGAAGACCTAGCAAGGCTGGTTAGCTCTGGGGACCAAGAATGGCTTATTAAACCTCTACTCACTGGGTCACTGCTACCAACACACCTTAGCACCCAGTGTAGTGGATGGAGCCTTATGGGGGTCCTGTTGGGCTTGGTTCGGTTCAGGAGCCCTCCTGGCCCAAGTCAGGACACCATGATGTCATGACATCCTTTGGCGGAGAGACTAGCCAGAAAAAGGGTAGCATTAAGGCATTCCCCCACCCCTTTCCTGATGTGGTCCTGTCTGTGACATCATGGCATTCCATGGGAACAGAGTCACCCTGGTTCTGTTGGGCCAGGTACAGGAACATCCAGTTGTCTCAGGATTAGGATGGTTCTGATGCTGATGGGTTCAGGCCTAGTTTGTGAGCCTGAGACGGGCTCTGCCCGGCTGGCAGGCCTTAAGGGCTGGTTAGCCACCTCGGCACAAAAGGAATTGGCAGATCTTTGGACCTTCAGGCGTTCTTACCTAGCATTCGTATCCCCCCCTCCTGTCTAGGTTCAGTGCGTAGCCCATTGCCCTAGCAGGAATTGGAGCTAAGAGACCATTAGTGTCATTTATCCATTGCCCGTGCACCTAAGCTAACTTACTAAACCAGTTTAAGAGGGAGATAATACAGGCATTCATTATACCAGGGGGACGCACCCTCCATCCCATTGCACCTAGCCCCTTCCTGGCTGTTTCAGCAGGATTGTAAAGGGTTACAGAGGGACACACTCTAGTACTTCAGATGCCATGGAGGCAGAGGGCACCAAAGCAGCTTCTTTTCCTACATATTGACAGACGTATCTTCCCCCTTCTCTCCCTTGCTGACTTAGGTAGTGCTGCCATGCCTGTTGGACCTGCTGCCAGTTCTGGAGAGATCCCCCCTGCAGCAGCGCAGGAAGCCTAGGCCTCCCACACCATGTGACAAGGTACTGCAGCTGGTTCTGACTCACATGGAGGCAGAGCATTTGCTCCTACTGCGGAGAGCTTATGCTAGGAACCTGCCTGCCTTTGTGGAGAGGTGAGAGCCCCTTTGCTACATTTCTGCATGCAGCCGAGGACCCCCTCCTGCTGTACATGGGGGATCTGACTCTGCATCTCTGTCTCGGCAGACTTGGCATCCGGATAACACGGCACCTGAAGAGGCTGGAGCGGGTGATTGTGGGATACCTGGAAGTCTATGATGGCCCAGAAGAGACAGCTAGACTGGGGATATTGGAGACGCTGAAATGCACCATACAGCATGCCTGGCCCAGGTATCTAGGGATCCAAAGGGGGTTAACTGATGTGATGACACAGCACTTACCCCTAGTGGGGTTGGGGGGCTTCCACTGGCCGGGTAC
Source organism: Sphenodon punctatus (assembly GCA_003113815.1). Classification (NCBI taxonomy): domain Eukaryota; kingdom Metazoa; phylum Chordata; class Lepidosauria; order Sphenodontia; family Sphenodontidae; genus Sphenodon; species Sphenodon punctatus. Next base: position 374,398 of record QEPC01010104.1, on the reverse strand, counting down.
ACTCTGGGCACAGGAACACACCTCCCCGCAGCTTGCCCCGGGGGGCGGGGGGAGAGTACCACACGGCCAGCCAGCTCCACCCCCACCATGACCCCCATGCTGACTCAGCAGGCATGCAGACACACCTGATTCTCCCAGCTCACGGGCCCAGACTGCTGGCAGAATAAATCTAGGCCCGTTTCTGGCCCAGCTGCCACCACTGTTGGGATTTGGTCCGGGCCCACATCTGACAGGTCCAGATCAAACATGCAGGAAATGATGCTGGCCCAGGCAGGCCCATGGCATATTTGCAGTTATCCATAAACAGCAGAGCACCTAAGTTAGCGTCTCCTAACAGAGTTCTCAGACCCCTACTGTTAGTGCAGCAAAGGGAATAAGGGGATTTGCACAGTCTCCCTGCCTGCAGTAAGGTTCTGGAGAGGCTGGAGTGCTTCCAAGGTATGCAGCAGCCCCATGGTTCTTCCTGACTGGGTGGGGTTCCTGCCAGCAGAGCACATGCAGGCTCTCCAAGTGGGGAAGCTTCAGGCTGGCTGGGTAGTTACAGCCTTCCCTAGCTCACAGCAGCTCCTTTTCACCCATTACATTGGTCACATGGGAGCCAACCTGGACAGTTTGCTCCAGCTTCTGGGGCAGCCACCCCTTGTTTGCAGAGCGCCAGACCAACGCGTGTGCGCTCACACAACACCCATGGCTGTTATAAACCCTTGCTTGCTCCAGGATAATCCAGGCACACTATAGGGCAATCTATTATGAAGCAAGCTTTACTCCCAGATAGGTCATGTCCTACCTGAGTGACTGTAGAAGTCTGGCCAGAATCCCAGAACAGGGACCCATCTCTTCAGTGCTATTTCTAGAACATTTCGTGTGGACTATCACAAAGGCATCTTTTGTGGCCTTCTGCCTAGTGGGAGATGCAGCGCAGGCGAGGCGCAATGAAATGCTGGGGAACCAGCAACGGTGTGACTAGGTTGCTAGGGGACAAGATTGAGAGTACTGCATGAATGAGCTCCTGATAGATTTTGGGGGATGGGAGTAGGTAGGTGTGTAGAAGCAGCACTCTGGTTCTAGCCCTAAAGGTGGGTGCAAGTGCTACTAGGCTGGGCTAGCACCATCTTCATTCTACAGCAGCCTGGAGGATGTGCAGTAGAGGATACAGGAGAGACTGAACGAGGAACCTCCAGAGCTAAAGATGGCAGTAGGGCTAAAACTTCATTTCTAACCAGATGCTGTTTTCAGTGGATCTGGTCAGTAGTGGTGGGACCCCGGGCCCATTACCGGCTACCGGCTTTACCGGTTCTACGAAAACCGGATTCCCGGATTAAATCTGGTATACCGGTACCGGATTTATTTCATTGGTTTCAATGGGGCGCTGTGTCCCCATTGAAACCAATGAAATAAATTAATTCCCTCCCCCTCCCA
>QEPC01010104.1:359820-372605 GCA_003113815.1 Sphenodon punctatus | reverse complement strand
CCGCCGGAGCTCCCAAAGGTAAGCGGCGCGCACTGACCTTTAGTAGGGGGGATCCCTGGGGGGTGTGTGTTAAACACCCCCCACCCCCCCCAGGGATCGGGTGATACTTACCAGCGGCTGCGGGGACGCCGCTGGTGCTGGGGGGTGGGCTCGCCTCGCCTCTGGGTCTTTTCTTTTAAAACAAAAATCCAGGGTGGGGGGTGTCCCCCCTTCCACCCGCGCAGCCTGGACTCAAGGAGGGTTTTAAAACTTTTTTGCTGGGGCAGGCTTTTTTTACATTGCAGCCATTTTTAAATGGCTGCAATGCAAGAAAAATCCGGTACCCCGGAATCCGGATTACCAGGTCGAATCCGATAATGCCGGTACACCCGATACCGGCATTATCGGATACCGGATTCTACCGGTTTCCCACCCCTACTGGTCAGTTTGGTCCTTTTTAGTAAAAATCAAAATAATCACTCTTACTTTTTCACTAGAATGATCAAAAATGTTTAACATATTGCACATGTACAAAATGGCACTGGTTGTATGGAAAATGGCAGCACTGTGGTAGTTAGCACCATTTTGTGCATGCATAAATCATTTGGTTAGAATTCTTATTGAAAGTTCTCAAACTTTTAACAGGTGTTCTGTTTTCACAGAATCGTCTGAGACAATTTTGTCTCCCCTCTAGGTGCATAGTTGTAGCTTGAGCTAAAGAATCCAGGCATTGTAGCTGGGCAATTAGGGGACTTGGGCAGGTACCCTCTGCATGTCGTTCATGCATAGGTGGGCAGCAGGCTGGTCAGACTAGTCTTTTGGTAAATGGTTACTGTTGCCTGCAAAGGTTTGGGAGCACTGGTCAGAGCCCCTATAAAACCATGAGCCGGATCAGCATCAAATCAAATGTATTTAGCTAGACCCCCCACTGCTTCCCTTTGCAGAATGGCATGCCGGCTTGCTGTGCTCCTCCAGGCGCTACTGAGGATGGTCTGGGATGTAGCCGTGGATAGAAGCCCAACACCAGAGCCCGTGAAAGCAGCCTTACTCCAGGGAGCCACCGAGTGCTTGATCCTGCTAGATCGCTGCTCTGAGGGGCAGGTGAAGGTGAGCAGGAAAACAGGGTGAACTCTCTACACTTTATGTGCAGGGCAAGATATGTCAGTAACTCAGAGTACAGGTAGGATAGCTTGCAGGGGCAGTTGTGCCTTTCCCTGGAGACAGACCTGAATCAGGTGTTGATTCTGCATTCCCTTCTGAGAGACTTTGACCAGGCTTAGGGAGACATTCATCTGACCCCATAGGTGGGGGGAACAGCTGAAACACATAGAGCCCTGACAGCGCAAGGCTTTTGGCTGCTTGTGTGGGGAACAGGGAATGCAGTCTCAGCCACACACAGCAGCCCTGGAGATACAAGGGTGCCTGTTACAATACAGGAGTAATAAGGCAATGGACGTCTGGCAACGAGATGTACTGAGCAGGGGCAGGAAGAGAAAAATGGGTTCAGGAGCTGTACTTTCCTGTGGATGCTTCCCTTTCAGGTCCTGCTGGAAGGAGTCAGCCACAGCTGCGAGGATGAGCGGGTTCAAGAATGCATAAGGAAGGTGCAAGCAGAACCTGAGCCCCAGCTGATCCTGCCCACAGCCTGAGACTTTTGTATTAAAATATTTATTCAAAATTTACTGAAGCCCTCTTTCCAGCACACTCACTCCCCTGCCAGCTGGGGATTGTTCACTGACCTGCCACTGGGAGGAGGAAGCAAATGGATGTAGGATGGGTAAGAGTGGGATATTCCATCCCCAACCCCAAATCCTCACTGCCAGCCGTTTATCTAGAGTAGGTAGTTTCCTATAGTCTTCCCAGTATTAAGTCTGCAGTCTTGTGTTAAAGCAGATGTAAAGGTTGTGGCCTCTGTGGAGATGGCAGGCACATTATCCCATTGGCCAGACTGTCCCTCTGATGCTCAGATTTCTAAGTCCCCCAAGGGATCAGGTTGCCTTGGATTTGGACACCAAGTCTGTCTCCTGCTCATATTCAATTTCAACATGGGCTCGTTTCCTCCTAGCAGGTCCTTTCAGGGGTGCTTTGCCCTTGGAGCAAGGGGCTCTCTCTTCTTCCTCACTGGAGGATCGGTCTTCCTCACTGCTCGTGGCTAGTTTATCCATGTCCTGGGCAAGGAAAGCAGGGGAATCAATACATATGAAGTCAGAAGCTCGCCCAGGGGTGAGGGGAGCTCTCTGAAAATGCAGCCCCTGGCTGACTGTACTATCCCTAACCCAACCCTCTCCATTATGTGTGCTCTTCCTGCTGTGCTGTCCCAGGCTCCTGCACCATCTTCCAGCCCACAATGCCAGTGTGACTGCATCAATACCATAGTGTGGCTAGAGCACATTACAATAGAGACTGCTTATCTGGATGCTTTGGGAAACACACAAAGCACCTGTATGAATAAGGGGAGCCCAAAAAGGATAGAGAGTGAGGGAGAGCACAGCCCAAGCCCATCTGGGCATCTCACTAATCTGGGGGAGAAGCAGCGTCCAGATGAAGGTGGGGAGAGAAACCAATTTAAAATGTCTCTTAGCAGGATGGGTGTAACCTGGCAGGGTTTTTTTCTTGGGACAAGAAACTTTTTCACCCACCAGCTGGCAGAGGAGAAAGCTTCTGTTGCTGCTAGGCTTTGAAAGGAGGGCATTTCCTCACTAGATACCCAGGTGCATCACTTACCTCAAAGTCACTGAGATCACTCTCGTCTACCTCCACAAACTCCCTCTGGCCTGATTCCTGAAACAAACATCAAAAGCTGAGCATGCTTCTGCACTGCAGGAAGGCTTGAGTGAAGGAAGTCCCAGCACTTAGTGACTCACCCCTTGGGTCTCTGCCCAGGCAGTGGCCAATGAGTAGCAATTACACAAGCATCATGCTCAAGGCCCCAATTCTCCCATGGATGTTTTTTAAAGATTCTGTAGGGGGGTTCAGGGTCTGATTCTCCGCTTCACCATGCTGGGCTCCCCAGCCTCAGCACAGGGTTGGCTCCCCCCACCCCCAGGCTGAGTTTGGTGGGAGGAGCTGCCAGGGTTAGCCTCCTCCCCCCCCCCCCACACACCCCACCCTCCCCAAAATAAAAATACCTGGCAGCAACTTCTCTCACTGGTCTTCAGCTACTCCTGGCCGCTTCCTGGCCCCTCCCAAAGGGGGCTCCCAGAGTGATGCAGCGAATTGGCTGCTCTGGGAGGCCTCGTGGGGAGTGGCCAGGAGTAGCTGAAGACCGCTGAGAGAAGCTGCTGCCGCCACTGCTAGGTCTATTCTTTTGCCAGGCTGTGGAGGTGAGCCCTGGCAGCCTTCCACCCAATGCAACCGGGGGGACCCATGGGTTTATTCATCCCCCCATGGAATCTCCTGCCCCGTGTCTCCCCAGCACAGGCAGGAAATTAAGACAATGGCCATAGCAGGCAAGGATAGGAAACACTCAAAGCCGTACTTCATCCTCCTCTTCTTCCTTCTTCTCAGTATCAGAGTCAGTCTCGCTCTCCACATCCTGCTGATCTAGAGCCTTGTCGAAGGCGTGAATGGGGAAGTTATAGATGTCTCCATACTGCAAACAAAAAACAATCTAGAGCTTTTCTGTGAAGCACACCAAGGAGATAGATACATAGCTACATCCAGTCACATCACTTACAAGGAAAGGGGGGGGGACACAGGCTGCAGCTGCTCCCATATGGGTGGGCAAAAAGCACCCCATCCTTATTCTGCATACCACACAGCCCAGGACAACTAGCTTGTGTGAAGAGTAGCTCACCCAGTAGGGAGCACTCAACAGCGGGGGAAAAAGCAGGTGAGACACTTGCTCTAGTTTCTAAATCCAGGGTGAGGAACCTCCGACCTGTGGGCCAGATCTAGCCTACGCCAGTTTTTTATTTGACCCCTTCAAATTCCTGGATCTGGCCTGTGGATCCAGTCTCTACCCTCAGGCACTGAAAGTGAGTAGAGACAAGGGCAAGCACTGAAGGATGGGATAGATCCATGGCCCCTTCCTTCCCTCAGTCTGAGCGCACCCAGCCCAGAGCTTGTACTAATTTTCAAAGCAATCCATGGGAGGGAAAACATTCCAATTCTGGTTTAGAACCTCCAGCAGATGGGAAGCCCCAGCAGGAATATTCTGGTGGCAGCAGGCGGTAACGCACCGCCGGTACAGAAGCCAGGCTAAGTCCAAAAGTATTCCTGAGCTGAGGTCTCCCACATAGCCCGGTCCAAATCTGACATCAGCCAGCCCAACCTGAGTCTAGTCAGGTTCAAGTCTCTTACTCAAATTCCCATTAGTGAATGCAGAACCCTTACAGGAACTCATCTGCCCAAGTGAACACGGTTCCACCCAGCCCCACTGAAGAAACCCTCCTTACCGTGTCCTGCTTCAGCCTCTCCAGTAACTCCTTCTCAATTGCGTTATCCAGCTGGGCTGCAATGAGTGCTTTTTCCTAGCAAGAGAAGGCAGGAAGGGGGAGTGAGCCACTTTGTTTCACAGACACGGAGAGGGGTTAGGGAGCAGTGAGATTGAGCCATGTTACCTCTCTCCTTTTCTCTCGCCGCTCAACATTTTTGCTCAAAGGCACCAGCTTTCGCCTGCAATGGGAGAGAGGAAAGGTTAGCTCTCCTCTCAGTACCAGACACTGACATGCAACAAGCATTCAAGCCTTTGCTATAGCTCCTTCCCCAGGTGCAATGGAAAGAAGCCCTCCCAAAGCATGGCTGTTACGGGGTTGCACTCATGTAATTAGATGTGTCATCGTTCCGTTACTCCGAGGAGGTTCCTACATGTTACCAGCACTATAGCAAGGGAGTGGATAGCAACGTGTGAACTCCCATAGCAGAGGGTCACACCACATGAAAAACAAGCGGGCAAACAGACTGCTCTACGAGCAGCAGGCCTAGGTTCTTCCCCAGGCCTAGCATAGGCAGAGCTGTTCCTGCCTGCCTGCAGCACCCTCTGCCAGAAAGAGACTGGGGATAATGTCAGCAAAGCAAAACAGCACCTGCTGGTAGCGATTCAGTGCTGGGGGGTTGTGGGCTTCGCTCCGCTCCAATCAGCTGGTCACCAGGGGAACACTCATATACACTGAACTATGCATGGGGGGGTGAGAAGGGAGGGTCTGAAGCAGACCAGCCTCTTCCTCACACCTCCATAGTTGGGGGCCCTCATGTAAAACTGGCTGTGAGTAACCCAATTTTTTTGGAGCTGCAGACCTATGTTTATCAGAGAGCTCTTCTCATGTCTGCGTGTACAACCATGCACACAAACTGGACACAGGCTACCACAGCATGTACAAGTCACCTGGAAGAAACCGCTAAAAGTGGAAAGGGTAGCTGGCACCAGCACTCACTGTCGCTTAAGTGTCAGCTTGCGGATGCGGATTAGATACTGTGTGATCTTGGTGAAGCGTTGCTTGCATTTGTGCCGGATGAAGCGTGGCCAGTAGATGAGGTTCTCGTCAATTTCCTCCAGCGCCTTCTCATAGTTCCTGCTCAGCCGCACCTGTTACAGGGCAGGAAAGAAAACCAGGAGTAGGCCTAAGTCATGCACTGTGGGGAAATGGAGAGGCAGAGTAAACCAGCGGCTAGTCTAGAGCACTGGGTCAGGGATTCATAGCAGTGACACTGCCCCCTTGGGGCCCCAAAACACTCCAAGAACAGCACACTACTGTTCAATGACTTTTGCTGGCACGACAAGACTGGCAAAGGACAGAGCCCCGCTAGTACCCATCAGGAGGCTAATACCACACCCCCAGGATAGAACACCACTCCGTTGTGTCTTATCGCCTACCTTGCAAGGACAAATGCCTGCCACTCACTATGAGCCACTTGTAAGCAAGACAGGATGATCTGTCTCTCAGATGGCTGCGTTTAGGTTCAGAGAAGATATCCACCCCACCCCGAGTGTAGTTGGAAGGGGAACTCACCCGTTCCCACAGCCGGTTAGGGAATGCTGCCCGCTCAATCACCTTCATGTAGAGGTAACACTGGCCTGGAAGGAACGGAGAAATGATAACCGCTTGTTCAGACCATCACTAGATCCAGCCTTGTCAGTACCAAGATGCCCAGCAATGGGAACCAACAAGCAGAGGAAGCATTTGCAAATGCAGGTCCAGGGGGCTTGTGCGGAGGCCACTGTAGTATCAGCACCTAAGGGAAAGCAGCTGCTCCTAGCTCACCAGTCTGGCACCCACCAGTTCCAGGGGCAGGTGAAATTGGCCAGTAGTGGGGAGTAAGCACTCAAATGGCAGCTGGGGTGGGCAGCTGGGTTGCCCTTTGGAATGGCCCGTAGCAGGGACCAACTGAAGCAAGGCTGGGTAGGGGAGAGCACAGCTTGCTCTACGAGGCAATTCCCTTTGATAATGGCTTGGGCTGTTCACATAAGCCAGAAGACTTGGCTGACGATGAACATAGTGTGCACCTCCCTCCTCAGGGTATGTTATAATCTGCCCATGCAAACTGCAGCCACCCCTGCAGAGGAGCTGCCCCCTTATGCCCTACACACCCTCACGCTACGAGGAGAGGGTGAGCTAGGCGTGGTCGGATTCAAACCTCTGGCTTCACAGTCTAGAGTATGGGTTTCAGACACAAGATTTACAAGCCTGAGCCACTCCTTTTAACCAGCTCCTACTGCTCCTCCTGGCAAAGGTGTGGTATGTGGAACGTTTCTGAAAGCAAGTCATCAGAGCTATGGTTCTACCACAAGAAGGGAAGGACAGTCGGGGTCTGCAAAGGAGTCATCCATAAGGAAGCTGTGGTCACCAGCCTTAATGTATGGGAATCAGTCCTGCTAAATTCACTACTAGCATGCAACCAAGAGCCTCAAAGGGATCCACCCTGCCAGCCAGAGCAGGGTTGCCTGCAAGGCCTATGAAAGCTGAGGACAGAGGGGTGTGGGGGGGTGCCGAGGGCAGGGGCTGCATGAGATGCTGGGAGAAGGGGTGTCTTACCTTTCTCCTCCTTGATGGTTGCATACTGGCTGTTTGCCAGGGGGCAGGAGGAACGGTTGCACAGGCCTGTCAGGTTGTACTCATTCCGGCAGAAGTTCTGAGTCTTCGTCCTGCAAAGAGATGTTAGATGAGCTGCAAGGATCCCCATGAGATACTACACACTAACGCACTAAGCTGTCCCAACTACAAGGCAAGAGGAGGAGGGAGAAGAACCCCCACCTATAGATAGGACCCCGATTCTCCCACAATTTTTTTTAAAAAATAAAAAAATTCCAAGAGAGTCTGGGAGGCTCGAAACCCGATTCTGCACCTGACTGTGCCGAGCCCCAGCCTCCCAAATGACCCCCCTCACACACACACACACGCACTCCCAGGCTGCATCAGCGGGGGGGGGGGAGGGGGGCTGCCAGGGCTTGTGACCCCACCCCTTCCAGGGCCTGGCAAATCAATGCACTTAGCGGCAGCAGGTTCAAGTGCTCTTCAGCCACTCCTTCTGGCGGCTTCCTAGCCCTTCCCAAGAGGACCTTCCAGAGCAAAGCAACTGGATGATGTCATCTGGCCGCCCCGCTCTGGGAGGGGCCAGGAAGCTGCCAGAAGAAGCAACTGAAGAGCATTCAGAGAAGCTGCCACCACTGTTAGGTGCGTTGATTTACCAGGCTCTGGAGGATGGGAGGGGGAGGCGAGCTGTGGCAGCCCCCCCACACCTGATGCAGCCTGGTAGGGGGAGGAGAAGCCAAAGCCCCAAGGGTTTCTTCATCCCCCTCCCCCTGTGGAATCCCCTGTCCTGCGTCTCCCCAGCACAGGCTAGACATTCTGTGCTGGGGAGAAGTGGGGCAGGCGATTCCGCTGGGTGGGGGGTAGATTATGTGGGAAATCCACAAATCGCGGGCCTGCCTTTGGCTCAGGGTCCTGCCTATAGGTAGGGAAACTGAGGCAGGGTCATGCTGAGAGTGTGGTAGAGCTGAGAATAGAAGCCAAGAATCTAGACTCTCAAGCCCATGATCACAATGGGCAATTTCATGCACACCAGTAGCTCTAGTTTAGCAGGGTCCATATGTAATCCCTGATAAACATGGCATGTCTATATGATATATTAAAAAAATTTTAATAAATAATTAATGCGGTCTCATGCTTACACAAACTTCAACAGAGAAGGAAATTGAGTATTAAGAGATTCTATGTACTCAATCTACAATATCAAAAAACCACTGGTTTTAAGACGGAGATAAGGCAGATTCACATCTACTCAACAGGAAGTTGTATGTTAAAGCATCTTTCTTAAACACTTTTCTTATTACAAAATAATTTAAGTATAATCCTATACTTTCATATATTTCCAAATGCAATTTAGCAAACTATTAAATTAATTTTAACTGCAAATGGTAATTAATTTCAACTACACCTTTTATAAGACACCACATCTACACACACTTCCTTCATTTTTATTTATATCTATTTTAGTCAGGTCTTATTGATGACTTAACAGAAATTCAGATTAAGATATGTATTACAAGTCACGTCTTTCAAAGGTTTTCAACATCTTAATTTCTATCATCATCCTTTCCTTGTTCCCAAACCCACAAGGCCTCTGAAGCTCAACCAGCTGGAACTCAGTTAGGACTGAGGGGAAGCTGGAGTCTCGCTCGCTGAGCTGCCACGAGACAAACCAAGGGAAAGCTCGGTGCTACTTAGCATTCTCCGCCGCTTGGATCTCCCCACAGCAGCCAACGGAGACGGTGTCGCCAGTTTCCCATTTCCCAGCAGCCCTGCTCGGTGCCAAACTACACAGGATGTAACCATTAGCCTCTGTGGACAGGGAGTCAGCTTAAACTTGCAAGTTTAAGCTTGTTTCCCCTCCCCTGCCTCACTCGACCCGACCTACCCACTGTGTGCCCTTTCCCCCCCAAACCTACCTGACTTACCCCCTGCACACATGCCCTCCCCTGCCCCACCCAAACCTACTTAACCTAACCTACACACTGCCCTCCCCTACCCCAACCAGTCCCGCCCTCCCCACCAAACCTACGTAGAAGGGAGTGAGGAAGCTATAGAGAGAAAATGGAAAAATGGGGAGGGGGACTGATCCTCACACCAGTCATTCCACCCAGCTCCCCATCATTTCAGCTACTCATTTGCGAAACAGTCAAAACTGGGGCTGAAAAGCTGCTCCCCATCATTTCAGCCGCTCCCAGTATCCACATATCATTCCACCTAACCTCCCATTTTTCCAGTCACTCCCGATGTCCTTGTATCTGTCATTCCACTCTGCGCCACATCATTCCAGCTGCTCCTTCTGGCCTCTTACGTGTCATTCCACCCAGCTCCCCTTCATTTCAGTCACTCCTGGAAGCCTCCTACCCATCATTCCACCTCCCCTCCCCACCCAGTTCCAGTCACTCCCAGCATTCTCCTACCCATTATTCCACCCAGCCCCTCATCACTCCAGCACTCCCAGTGTCCTCCTACCTGTCATTCTGCCCAGCCCAGCGTCATTCCAGCCACTCCTGGTGGTCTCATATCCATCATTCAACCCAGCCCAGCCCCCATAATTCTAGATGCTTTGAATGGCCTCCTCCCTGTCATTCCACCCAACTCCCCTCTGTCTTTCCAGGTTCCTGCAATGTGCTCTACATGGGGTGGGGGGGAAATGAAGACCACCACAAAAATCTCAGCTAGGGAAACTTACTTGTACACCCTAATCCCAAACCTCCTGGCAGGGACCCAGGCCCCAAATGCAAGGTGAGCAAGAGTGAGGAAGGACAGATGGCTCTCTGGATCCCCTGGCCTTCAGCATTCCAAACCACACCAGGAATCATGTCCTTGGCATACAATCTGCCTGGAGCATTTTGACAGCTCAAGCTGGTTTTTGTGCATGACGAATGGAAGCGCTGAGGAACAATCTTGTATTCAGCTCATACACTTGCTCAGACTCAGCAAAGGTGCACAGTTGGATATGTAGCTACAGGACTGAAATTACTCACTTTATTTTGTAGGAGCAGAACTGTTTGTTTCCAAGAGTGTCCCAGACCACCTAAGAGAAAGGACATTCAGTTACCAAACAGCATAACCCTATAGTTCATCCCAGGTTCCCAACCCTAAACATTCATACAGAGCTTTGGACTTTTTCAGGACAAACAGCAGTGAAGCCGAGGCACAGAGCAGAGGGGCAACTTGGCCATGGTTATGCCGGCCAGTGGCAGATCCTGGAAGAGGACCCAGGGGTTCTGGCTTCAAAATCTCCCCAAGTCTATGCCACCACCCATAAGGCAAGAAGAATAAAGTTTACAGTCTAGCGCTTTGTGTAGCATATCTCTTGATCTTCCATGGGAAGCTTTGTCAGCAAGGAAAGACATTGTGCTGCTTGAACAACAAAGCCTGACACTTTGACATCAAGGGCTGAACTTTAGTCAAGATTATTGGCTATTAGGTCAGGGGACGCAACCTTGCTGCTAGGAGTGAAGAGCAGGGAATGGTCTGAGCCAGTATGGCCCTTATGTTCTTAACATGTAAACATGATGCAGTGCTACAGGACTGAAATTACTCACTTTATTTTGAGTAAATAATAAATAATTCAGGCCTGAATCTCAGTGCTCAGTTTTCAAAAGGTTTTTCCAGTCCTCACAGCTGCAGAGAAAACCTGCAAAATGTGACTCTGGTGTGATTTAAAGGCTTGGAAACCAGGAGGTGGAGAAAGTGAGACCCACAATCATAAAGTCTTATGTTTTAATACAATTTCATTATTTTAGAGGCCCAACCCATTTTTCAGCACCAGAGGTTGGCAATTTCAGGGCTCTTGGTCAACTCTAGTTGATTGGGACCCGACTCATGCACAACTAATCCCCTTCCACCATACTCCTCTTACCGCTGCTTGGCTTTAAGCAACCCAATAGTCTTGTCTCGGGGGTTAGTCTTCCAAATCCTTAGTCTGCCTGGAATATTACGTATGGGGCAACAAGATGCCCCCATACCCGTTTGAAGTGTAATGTGTTCCTACTGCTCTGCTAGTAATTTAAATCATGCATCTCTAATCTATGTTAGACGACAACCCAGAGAAGGCCCAGGAGACCTAAAGAGTTAAGCCCCCTCAATGGTGGCGCAGGTCACTAAGCAACTATATGATCTCGTCAGCCTCTTGCACCCCGATTGCCAGCACAGGGCTTGGGGATAACAGGAGTTTGTCTCAAAGCTCCAGCTCTCAAGAGGCCGAATCCTGCACTTCCAGTCCACAATGACCTGCCCACAACATTCCCAACCCGTCTCCTTCCCACGTGGGCAACGCCAAAGGAAGCTAGCCGGGCCCGGTCCGCTGATGGGCTGCGACGCGGCTGCATGGAGCAGGTGGACCGGGCCGAATCACCCCCTGCACAGAAGACTCACGTCGTCCGAGTGCATCTTTTCTCCGCTACCGAGCTCGGGGTATCCGCGTGCCGAGTTGCTGCCTCAGGGAGCCGCCATGACACGTCCGGCGCTGCTGGAGTCTCGCGAGACCTGGAGGCTCCTGGGAGGGGGGGAGGCGGGGCATTGTGGTGTGGGCGGGACACTCCTGTAAGCGACGGGCGGGCCCTGGCGGGCTTGACTAGGAATAGAGCTGGGATCGGAGTAACAGGGATGGGGTAACGCGGCTGGTAGAGGCGTGGGCCGCTCTGGCCGGCAGGACGTGTAAGGGGGCGCGGGGGAAACAGGCTGGCTGAGCTTGCGTCGCAGCCGCTCTCTGGGGAGGGGGCAGGGCACGGAGCTTACGGGTATCGTGACGCCATGGCTGAAGTGCGTGCTGCGTGACGTTTCTCGCGTGAGGGCGCGGCTTGGCGCTGGCCGCGGTGGGGAAGGAGATCCGTCCGGCTGGTGGTTTGGAAGGGATAGAGCTGACTTAGGGGTCGCTCTGGGTGAAGTCAAGTCAGGGCACAATCGTGCGGAGCCAGGAGCGAGAGCACTGGCAGTACGTGCCTCTCTGATAGGTGGGAGCCCAAGGATCCAAGCCTTGCGCCTGCCCACCGGAGCCAGCCTGCCTGCCTGCCCCACGGGGCGGGGCGTGGGATTTGCCCGGGTAGGGGTATGCAGTGTGGGGGGTGCGCTCAGCTTCCCCCCCCGCGTGGAGACCGGCAGAGCCCAGTACTTCCCAGAAGGAAGCTCAGTCTGTAGAGAACAGGATGGGACCATTTGAAGTGGACCCAACTAACCCTGTCCCAAATCCCTAAGCAGATCTCACTGGTGCTTCTTCTCTACAAGGGAATCCCTATCCCCTTGTAACTAGCAAAGCACATGACCCCCGTAACTACATGAACCTCCCAACCTTTCCCTTTCCCTTGTCTCGCCTAGATTGTAAAGCCCCCTAGGGGCAGGGACCTGTCTGATTAATGATTGTTCAATGTTCAGTGCCTGGCACTTAGCCCGTGTCTGAGCATATTCTGGAGGCAATGTAAAGCTTTTTTATTTGGCCAACTGTTTGGCAGATGGGAATAGGATTTGGGGAAGTAGAGGATTTTATTTTTTTTTAAATGGTTTCATAGTTCCTCTCTACAAAAGAGGCAGTGCTTACCTAGTGAAGAACAAACAGGATTTAAGAGCTGGACATTCTACCTTGGACCATATTTTTACTTTGCAGCATTTAAGACATAAATATACTCAAGTGACTAAGTCTACAATGTTTGTAACTTTTATAGACCTATCTGCTTTGACGCTTTAGACAGAGCAATATTTGGGGCAAATTAAGTTAGGTAGTGACCTGCGGTTATTGAGATTGATTATCGCATTTTATGTTGATACTTGGTGGAGGGCTGGTTCTGGGGCGGGCTGGAGCAACTGCCTGCCACTCATTGGAGCTTCCCCCCCCCC
>QEPC01010104.1:286358-298084 GCA_003113815.1 Sphenodon punctatus | reverse complement strand
TTTGGCAGCTAGCTGAAGGCCCATGCTAAAGAAGCCCAATTTGAAAAAGGAAAAGACCATGGGCACATCAACCATATTCCTCAGGATTTCAGGAATGGACTTTTGAAATCTTTTATTTCCATTTAGAGCTCCAGTGGGGGCCCTTTCTGTTATACACAGCTGTATGTTAAATTGTAATACCCATATTATTGTTATTTATGCCTTGCTATTTTAACTAACACAGTACCCATTGAATGGGAATAAATCGTTGTTTTTGTACACATCTATTATGTGATATTTGCACAGTTCCACATTTTGCATCCATATAAGGTTTAATATAGTTCTTCCCCCCCCCCCCTTTTTTTTGCACTTGCAAGGGTTGCCAATTCCTGAACTGGGCTATGCTTGTGCTGGGCCATGGCATGTCTGGCTCGGGGACACCTCCCTAGCCACAGTCACCCAGGTGCTCACTCTCCTGGAGCCTCTGCTGGCTCTTCTTCCAACTGGCACCTCTTTCGTCCAATGGGCAGGGAACTGAAAGCAGGAATAGGCAGGCTCGGACTTAGGGGCAGGCCCCCTAAGCCCAGGCCTTGGGTGGTGTTTTCTGGGGGGAGGCAATCCTGGCCTGGCTCCATCCTGTTCCATTTTTGTTTTTCTGCCTGCATGGCTGTAGGCTGCTACCCGCAGCCAAAGCCTGCTGCTTAGGTCCCCATCCCTCACCTGCCTCTGCCTTCTGCCTGCTAGTAGTGCTGCAGCAGCGGGACACCAATGGGTCTGGGAGATAAAACTGCTTGTTTACAAACAACTCCTCCCCAGGTGAGTGATCAGAAGGTTGTTGTCTTGTAAAGAAGGTTCTTCGAGATAGCTCCTACCATTCTCACAACTGGGTTGTACATGGCATGCTCACCATATTAAAATAATAGACCACATGATGGTCACGAGCTCCTTTACTATAAAAAACACTCTTCCCCCCTCAGAATGACAGTTCCTTCCAACCCTTTCTAGGACTATAAGAAAAAAATTCCATGCAGGATTGGGTGTTGTGAGAATGTTTAGTGCCATCTCAAAGAACCTTGTTTGCAAAGCAGCAACCTTCTGTTCTTCGAGTGCCTCCTCACAAGCCCTTTTTACACGACTCTGCCAGGCGGGGGGGGTGTCCGTGGGTGCACTGGTGTGTGGGCGGGGCATGCACACAGCTGCACACGCATCCCCACTCATCTCCCGCTCATCCACACCCATGGAGCACCTCCATTTTCCCCTGTTGCTCCGTGTGTGGGGACGAGCAGGGTGTGAGTGGGGATGCGTGTTGGGCAGGTGCATGCATGCACCCCCACTCACCATGGGTGTGCATGCTGTGTTGTTCACAGAGGGCTCCTCCACCCATGAATATGCAGCATGGGGGCAGGGCTTGACGGGGGCAGCAGCCTGAGAAGGGACTAGGAGTGCAAAATTCCTAAATTCGGCCCTGGGAACAGGTGGGACTTATTCTTAGCCTATGACCAATCTGGTCAGGGCATAGGGTGGGTGGAAAGGCTAGCTCCTCCAGTTTGCCTGTCCCTAACCAATCTGGGCTCTGGGGACAGGGCTGTCCTTCACAGCACAGATACTGACAAGCAGAGGGGACTGTCTAAATATCAGTCATGTTTGCAGAAAGATTTTGCCATGTCTCTGGGTGGGAAAGGTTGGGAGCCTTTGCTGCAGGAAACAGGAAGCTGGTGAACTCATTCCATTGGCCCTAAATAGTGAGGACATCGCTGCAGCACAATCACCTCTAGCAATCCTGCCAGCACAGGGCTTCTTTGCCATAATGTAGCATGAGGAGTTGCCTGGCCTGACTGCCTCCTGACCAAAGCTGGACCCAGGATAGTGCAGACTGTGCCACCGTACAGAGGCCCCCAGTAAATGGGGGTCGATGAATAAACTTGAAATAACATGTGTGAGAAGCACTGGCATACGAGACAGGCCCACAGCGCTGTAGATGCAGGGAGCCTGGTGTGTGGAGGTCTGCAGTGGGATCCAGGAATGCACTAGAAATAACAATGTGTATGGAACATACGAGTCTGAAATGCATGGAGCCCGGGCCTCTGAAGGTGATATGTTTAACTGAGCATCAAAAATTAATTACAGCAACATTTACCTTTTCCTAAAGGGTGAGTCAGTGTGCATCTGTCAAACCTTCCCATGGAAGGAAGGGGCCTGCACCACGATTTTGCACAAGGCCCCATCTTCCCTGGATCTGACATTATTCCTGACAGGAATGAGTAAAGATGGGAAATACCAGATAGCTGGGTAACAGACAGGGATGAGGCACTCCCAGGCTGTGGGCCAAATATGGGTCACCGTTGGGTTTTATTTGGCCCCTTTCCAGTTCCTGGATCTAGCCCCCCTATCCAGTTACTATCCTCAAGCACTGAGGGGGAAGGCAGAAGAGTTGAAGGTGTGTGCTCAAGGGGAGGGTCTAGATCCTCCCCTCCTTTCCCTATTCCTTTCTCTTGCCCCAAGCTCCTCCCCAACCATGCACTGTCTCAGCAGGCCTTTCCTGAATCCGTTTGCTGCCCCCATATCTCTCTGAAGTAAAGTCCACCCTGTGCAGCCCCTTGCCAAAGCCCTGCCAATATCTACTCTTTGCTGCCTCAGGTAATGCTGCTACTTGGCACCAAATTAACTTGGATTTTATGGCACAAGTGTGAAATTAAGCACAAATTGGAAATATGAGAATTTTGGATGATGCAGGTCAACATCTCTCTGTATTTTTCTTGTGACCCCACTAACCATTTTAAAATTGCCAATGTGGCCTCTAGACCAAAAAAAAAGAGCGAGAGAGAGGCTTGCCACCCCTGTCATAGGGTATTCCTGGGAGGGAGCTTTCCTGGCACAGCCTGTTGGGATCCAACCCTGGTGGTATGTTACAGAGGAATTTCCTAAAGGAGCGTTGCCAGGATTGCAGGATCCAGAGCTGCCTCCTTGTACAGAAACAACAGTCACAGCAGGTTCTTACCAATGGCAAAGCCCAGTCCCGCATTGGGCCCAATCAGTCCATAGATATTTTGAGCAAGAGGAACCTTAGAGGGAAAGGAAAGGAGCTGGGGTTAGACCCTGTGCGGGTGGTGAGGATGCTGATCTACTAATCTACGATTAGTAGCTAGCGCTGCTTTCTGGGTTTTCACCCGGAGGGGAGGGGGGCAAGTGGGCTGTCACAGTAGCATCACCCCTTACAGAGTGTTGTCACATCATGATGCCTTGAACGGGGTGGAGCCACGTACACCAGAAAAGGGACTCTCAGAGCTTCAGTGGAGCGATTCAGGGGTAAATGGTTTGTGGCCATAGACTAACTTGCAGCACCAGGCTAGCCCCATTCAGGAGATCCCTGTCCACAATTCTGATAACAAGCAACAATATTTTCTGCTAATTTGGCCCTGCCTGAGGGCTGTGTGTCTTCATTCTATCACATGGGAAAATCTCACTAGGATCTAAAACTGTATCCGTGACCAACAGGAGCCCCTCTCCCAGCCCAGTGTTCAACAAGAATCTGCGTCCGCCCCTAGCCATGGCCGATCCCTCTGCCAAGGAGGGGTCTTGTTGCTCTACTCACACACAGGAGGCTGATCCCCACCACCATCATACCGATCAGTGAACAGAGCCACCTGCAACAAAGACACCACTAGAAAAAGAACTACAGCTCAGAGGCAAGCAAGGTGGAGATGGGCCCCAGTGCAGAAGATGGAGTGGGCAACCCAAAACCCCACTCCCAGAGGCAGGTGGTGCAATTACACTAGGAATTATCCAGGCTCATAATGGGCCCCAGTGCAGCTGTACCCCCATCCTTGTTATAGCTATGCCCTCATCATGATCTGCGGGGCCACACTATGAGCCTTCTAGGCTGCTACAGGGTAAAGGGGCAACAGTGCACAAGATACATTCTGATCTCTGCAGCTTCTGACCTGAAATATGAGAGCTGATTATGCTTATTCTATAGTGGTCAGCATGGCCACAGTTAGGGGTTTTCAATTGGTCTTCAGGTTCAGCCATGGCTCGCAAAGCCATGGCTGGACCTGAAAAAAATGGCTGCTCGTTCAGCTCTAAAATTATTTATTAATTATTATTATTTATTAATTCTCCACCTCAGTTCCCCATCTGTAAAATAGGGCTAATAATTTACTACTTGCCCTTTCTCAGGGTTGTTGTGAGGGTGAAAAAGATAAGGATTGTAAAGCACTTTGAACACTGAAAGTGCTATAGAAATGAATAACCCCATACAGAGATCCATTGGTCTAAGAGGTTTGCAAACCACTGCAGTATGACTGTAAATGGTATAGTTATAAAATCATCACGTTCTGGCTGGAAATTCAGACAGAGTGAGTTAATGACCATCTTGCAGCAGTGAGTTGGTTCCACAGATTAATTTCCTTTTGCACACTGTAACAATTCCATATTATGCTTCTAAGTTTCCTGCCCTTTGATTTGATCAGGTGACCCTTTGCACTAGCTGGGAACAGTCCCCACATGAGAAATCCATTGGGATCCACTTACCGTCCCATTTTGTGGGCCACCACCCCAAAGAGGTTAGTTCCAATCAGGTAGGATACACTGGCAGGCAAAAATGCCATCCCTGCAAAAGAAGAGACATAAAAGATAAATTAGAGCCACGTAGTTCTATTTCCTAGAAATCCAAGCAATGGGCTGAGAAAGGAGGGGGATCTGGTGGATTAGAAGGGGGAGGGGCCAGGGGCACCAGAACTCCTGGATTCTGTTCCTTTACTTATCCCAAATGAATACACACAATTTGCCAATGGATATCAGAGCTCCTACCACCCCTCAGAGAAAAGCTCAACACGCCCCTCACCTGCTACTCTAACCACCCCACATGGCCAGTCTCCTAATGGGAGTCACTGGTGCCCTGGACTCCAATGAGAAATGTGCCCATTGCCAGTAACCCAGGCCACTGCTAACAATTGTTTTGTAAACTCTGCAGAGAGACCCCAGAATCAGGACCTTGCATATACTGACAATTCACAGCTCCATACTGCCTGTAAGGAGAACCCACAGGATTCAAAACCAGATTTTTTCAGCCCAGAGGCAGTTGTGGTGCCTGGTGAGCCACCCAGGCCTGAGGAATAGTGCTACCCTGAGCCTAGAAATTTCCTAAGCCAACACCTGTTGGCTTGGTCAAGCCAGACCCCTGCTGGCCAGGCTAACTTTCTTCTGGGAATGGGTCTCTTCCTTTCCATCTTTTGTGTAGCAGGTTTAGACTGTCTGTCCAGGGCACTGACTTCTTGTCTTGCTCCTTGTTTCGTAGTCACAATTCCAGTGCCTTCCAGTCCTGCTTCCAATCTCACCTGCCCTACCACCACCCAGCAGAGCTGACAAGTTTCTTTTTCACTCGTTGGTATTGGTGTGGTTCTCTTTGTGCTAGGCTGTCTCCGTGCACATAGCAAGAGAGGCCCTAGAACATCCATGCTGGAGAAGTCCATGGCACACTAGTCTAGTGTCCCATCTCTGAAAGCAACTAGCTTCCCCTTGAATGCAAACAGTGGTGTTGCCAGTTCTCTTCATGTTGTATTGTGAGCCTGGGGATATTTGGAATCATTTGGTTACATTCTCCTCCGTCTCAGTGCCCAGTTAAGTTTCCAGGCCTCCTGGCAACAGACAGGGCTGTGAGCCACATAACTCCAGAGTAAGTGGTTTGTAGATCATGGCCACCAGTAACTTGAAAATCTGATGCTACTCTTCCCTGACTGCCAGTGAAAGAACTCACAATTTTGCATTTGAATAATTACATGCTTTTTATGCCACTCATTAGTTTGACCCAAGATTTTGGAATGCCTGAGGCTAGCACACTGGGTGTTTTTACATGGATGTGCAAGCAAGTCTGGGGGTGCACCCCGCATCTGCCCGCTTTCAGCCACGCCGGGTCCATCTGTTTTAAATGCACCTGGCAGCTGCTGTGGCCCTCAATCTGCCCCCACAGCACCCCATTCCCCCACACCATAGAGCTGCGGGCGGATCAGCCACCATTCTAGGCTGCCACCCACAGTCCTATGGCATTGCCTGGGGCAACCCCCAGCTGGAGTGGAACTGCAGTAGCTATCCACTGAGTAGACAGACTGCAGCTCTGCCTCTGGCCGGTGCCCAAGTTTAGGCAGCCCTCTGCCCTGGTGGTGCTCCGGGATGTTCTGGAGCACTGTTAGTGGGGCTGGAGTGCCGCCTGCTCTGCTTTTGCTCCACCTGCACTTCTGGAGGCATGCCTTTGCATGGATGGGCGCTGGCTGTGAGGTGGAGCAGAGCTGTGGGAGCTGTCCATGTAAAGGCACCCACTGTTCTGATCTAAACAGACAAGACTGAATATTATTGTCCCCATTTTGCAGATGGACGATTGAAGCATAGAGAGTCTTAAGTAACTTCCCCAAGAATACACAATCAGTCTGTGGCACTGTCCAAAATGATAGCCCTTGGCCCACCAGCATTGGCGGCCAGTGGGCCCCTTGTCGTGTTCCCTTAGGGAGAGACAAGGGCAGGAAGAGACTGCACTCCTTGTTGCAGCACCGCTGCTGCATCAAGAGCTTAAGCGGGGCTCCTGGGCTGGTGGGAAAAGCACTCGGGCCCGGCTCAGGTTTCCCCTAGCAATGGGCTTTCCAGCCAACCCAGAAGCACGTTGGGGAAGACCCTCCCAAGGAGGGGAGGAGCTTCACCGCTGGCTGGGTGGCTCCCTCTTCATTCGGCGAGGGGCCAGGAGCTGCAAGCCCCCACCCTCCCTGAGGCACTGTAGGCTGAATTTCCGGCCACTTTCAGGGCCAGGAATGACTTTTTCCAGGTGATTTAAACTGGCCATAACAGGTTCCTGGTTTTCGCCTTCCTCACAGTGTCTCTGTGTAGATTTGGTCCATCAGACTTGTAGGCTGTTATTGGAGGGTGTTGTTGCTGTATTGACATTGTCGCACTCTTGCAGGGATCCAGCACTGTTATGAGGTTAAACAGATAAGTAAGTAGTAATTGGAGGCATCTTCTTAAGAGATGGGGAAGCGACACCTGGCGCAGAAGCAGGGCACGGCAAGCACGAGGGTCACATCCCTGGGAGAGGTTCCTTTCAGAAGGAGGGCAAGGACAAGCACGGTCCTCAGTCCTTCAGTGCTGTATCCTTACTCCAGTCTGGAAGGATACTGTCCCCTTCAATCACGACCTCTGGCCGGTGAGCGAAGGGGAGACGTTGTTTGGGCTGGCACTGGAGGGCACATCCAGGCCAAGCCCTGTTAGTTATGTTATTAATGGTTATACGAGTGGAGAGTGCCGGACCCGAATTGCTTAGAGGCAATTACCCCACTTAGCCTAATTATAATTTGAATAAACAGTGTGGCCGTTAAAACCCAACTCTGAGTCCTTGTCTCATTCCGGAGGCTTCGACAAAAGCCAGTTTTCTTGTTTCCCAGTTTACGCTTTAACCTCCCCTCTGCCTATCTATCTCCACTTTTGCCCTCCCTAACCCGAACTCTGAACTAAAAGGAGGCTAATTGAAAAACTCTGGTATTATAATGAAGCCAGGATCAAATATTTGGCCAGTTGTGTGTTTGGCAGTTGCTTGTTTTTAATATACTCTTCTCCAGGCTATAAATCAATCAGAAGCTGCTCTGTTTGCTTGTACACTATGGTGGCTTCCTAATGGAAACACCTTGCTTTGCATTTAATTTCCTCTCCCTTTTTTGTTTTAACATTATAAAGGGTTATTTATGCAGCAGATCATCCAGGAAGTCCAAGCAATTTCACTTTTTCTCCAAGATATTCTGGGCTGGACAAAATGAAGCAATTATGTAAAATGACATGTCACTGTAATTGCTTTTAAGCAGGATACTGTTCAGCCAGGCTGTAGCCTTGAGTTCTGTTCTGCTGCAAGATTCCAGTAACTTCCAGGGAAGTTCTTGGTACCCTGGGATAAAAGGTTAAAGCCACCTAAGCTCAGTGCTCTGCTGTCCTGGACCACAGCTGTAAGGGGCATACTATGGTGAGGTGCATCCAGAATGCAGATGAACTGGATCAAGACTGGGACTGGAAGATAAGACAGGAAGGGAAAACAAGAGGCAAAGCTGTGGTCAAAGCCTTGGCCAGAGGAGAAGCACAAGAGAAAGGAATAGGAAACAAGCAGGGCTGGCTTTACCACAGGGCGACCTGGGGTGACTGCTCCGGGCCCCCCACTGTGGCCCCTGCCTTCACCAGGGCAGGGTGTGGGGGCCCCACTCCCTCCCAACAGAGCCCCAAGCACAATCACCTGGTGGTGCCTCCTACCCTTTGGGGCACTGTCCACCGGTGGTCCCATGTTTTATCTTCACCCTGGGCCCCACAATTTCTAAGGCCAGCCCTGGGAACAAGGCAGAAGCACAGGCTGGGAACAGAGCAAGGGATCAAGCAGGATCACAAAACACACTGTTCCAGGTGCCTTACAGCCCAGATCCAGGAATTGGAAAGGGGCCAAATAAAAACTAGCCACAGGCTGGATTTAGGTCATGGGCCTAAAGTCCACTTGCCCCACTCCCTCCAGATACAGAACATCAGTGAGGGGCCTCTCCAGCACTCTCAAACCGGGAGCCGAAGGGAGGGGAGTCATGCCTTGCAGCAGCCCAAAATGTAACTGATACACCAGCGGCCTTGGGGCTGTAGCGAGATACTGCAACGTCAAGAGGTGTTGGGAAGAATCTCTTAACAGGGATCATCTCCTCCAGAGATTGCTTGGTACTGCTTAACTCTGTAGCATGAGGCAGTTGAACAGGAGACAGTATTAGTTATTGTACCATCCATTGAAAGGGTGCAAGGGAGGCAGGCAAGCTGGAAAGGCGGGGCCAACCAGGGAGACTGCATCTGGATCACTTCTTGGGCATGGGGCCAGTGGTTAATGAAGTACTAAGCGAATTTCTCAGGCTGGGTGTAATCCTGTTCCCGCTGAAATCATTGGGTGCTTTGCCATTGATGGATTTCCCTCTCCAGCTGTAATCCAAAGCAATCGCTTTCTGTTGAAGACCTACCCATCCTTCCCACTTGATGTAGATCCTACATGATGTCCCTGTTCTGACCTCACCCACCTCCTCTCTGCCACCCACCTGAAACTAGGAGCAGAGGACAACCTGGCCCCTTATCTGGACAAATGCTCCTGCCTTACTAGCTGGTAACTCGATTACCCTCTCTGGCAGGCCTGGCTGCTCCCTGGTTACAATTCAATTTGGGCTGTAAATGAAGCTAGGAGTGACCCACCCCCAAGGCCATTCCTCAGCAAATTGGATTCTAGAATCATCAACAGCAAAGGTGGGCAGTGTTATCTCCTCATCCCCTGTCCTAGGCAGTGCACAACTAGCACGTACGATGCTCTCCTTCACGGAACTCGGGAAACAGTCTCATTTTACTGGGAGTTGCTCCTGCAAAAGCCGTGTGGCCGGCCATGCCTTTGCCCCTGAATGCTGCAGTGTCTTTCCCTAGTAACTCCAGGGCTCTCTTGATCTACCAAGAATACAGGGGGCTTTATTACCATGGCAAGCCATGTCCTGTACAGTACCTGCAATGGTACATGAAACTCTGCTGGGCAGCTTCTACCTGTGGAGCTACCTAGTGCTACTCTCTGCTGCCACTGGCCTAGCGCAGCTCCTCCTAATTCCGCTAACAGCACCTGTAGGCACTGCAGTCCCAGCAGCAATAACCTGTTGGGACTGGTAGAAGGCATTGCTTCTTGGCTAAGACTGCAATCCATAAATCACTTACTCTGGAGTAGTCCCTGGATAGTAGTAGTAAGGCCCCATTCACCTGACTCAGTGAAGTTTTGCCCCAAGGAAAGTATTGGTCCAATATCCAATAATTCTGACTTCATAGGCTTGAGGTATCTGCTCAGACTCAAGGATGAACTACCCATGAGAACTGTGCAGACCAAGTCAAATTAGACCAGAGGTGGGCAAGCTGCACTCAGGTTCTTGGGCACCTGTACTGAGGTTCCTGTCAGAAGAGGCTGCCTGGGGGCATGTTCATGCGACTCCCTAAGAAACAAGAGAGGCCAAGCTACTGGAGCCTCATAGGGGCTGTGGGAGCATGCTCTGTTCCACTATTGCAATTACCCAAACCCACCTAGGAGCCAGAGCTTTAACATAAGAATTGCCTGAAGCAGCACTGCTCTGTCCCCCAAGATCAGGGGAAGCTGTGATTGATGTAATGTGTCTTGTGGCTCTTGGCAATATGAAAATGTTTGTATTTGGCTGTTGGGTTTGGGAACTTTGCCCACCCCTGGACTAAACCAATGGTCCATTTAGCCCAGTATTTGTCTCTGGCGGTGGCCAGTGCTGGATGCTTTTGGGTGCTTAGAAATGAGACAGTAGCCCACATCAGGTGGGTATCCACATGCCCATTTATTAGGTATTCGCCCCCACAAGCCACATGGCCACCACCTAATGGACATGCAGCCCCCATTCACGATGGGGGTTCCAGAGCACGTGGAGCCTCCTGTGCGGGCAAATTCAGGCTAATCAATACCCATGAGGGGTCTGCGTCCTGTCAATTGCATTGCATGAAGCCTCTGCGCGTACAGCTCTGCCAGCACCATAAAGTTGCGGGCAAAAAAGCCTAGAGCACTCCACAGAACTATCACTTCCAGCCCCAATCTCCACTCCTGCTCTCACTGGCGTGCATCGGTCTTAAAAGCCCACAGTGTCATTTTCAAATATACGTTCTCTGAGCTCGTCTTGGTTGGCAGTATGTGCTCACTGATGCTTGCTGTTTTCCAGCTGCTGCATTCTTAGAAACAACTTGTGGAGGATTACTATCGCCATGGCCATGGTTCAGACAGACAGACAGGCAACAACCGACACTGCTACCACCACCGCGCAATTGCAGGCACTGTCTGCCTACCAATCCTGGACTGAGGAAAAGACCAAGGCCTTCATTGGACATTAGTGATGTGAAGCTACGTTATCAACCCCTTGACCAGGATGTTGACAATGGGGCTGATCTCAAGCCCCACAGACAAGCGTACGGGGCACGCATGGTGTGTGCGTGCAACCCACGTGCAACCCCATTACAGGGACTGTGGCATGTGTGCAAACCATGCAGAAATCACATGGAACTTGTGCATGCACATCTAAGCAGCATGCACATGAGTTCTGGATCACACCCAGTGACTGTGAAATGCTAAGGGAGATTAGAAAGGCTACAAAAGTAGGTGGTGCAGTAATAATGGGGGATTTTAACTACCTTTACATTGACTCGGAAAATGTCTTCTTGGGATGTGCTTCAAAAACCAAGTTTCTAGACACCACAAATGACTGCTTCCTGGAGCAGCTTGTCTTGGAACCCACAAGAGAAGCTATTTTAGATTTTGTCCTAACTGGAGCAGAGGGTCTCTAGTGGAAGGAGTAATGATGACAGAGCCACTTGAAAATAGTGATCACAATATAAATTAGATTCAACATGCTAATAGGAGAGAGATTACCTAAAAGTCTGCCACAAGGGTGTTTAACTTCAAGAAGGTGAATTATGCAAAGACAAGGAAGTTAGTTAAGGGGAAACTAAAAGGAGAAGTCATCAGGGTCAAAGGCCTGCAAGAGGCATAGAGACTAGGGGTGGGAAACCGGTAGAATCCGGTATCCGATAATGCCGGTATCGGGCGTACCGGCATTATCGGATTCGGCCCGGTAATCCGGCCCCCGGTACCGGATTTCAGTGTACCGGTTTTTTTACATTGCAGCCATTTTTAAATGGCTGCAATGTCAAAAAATTTAAAGCCCCAG
>QEPC01010104.1:273343-284158 GCA_003113815.1 Sphenodon punctatus | reverse complement strand
TGCTTCACAGCTGATTACTCTCTCACAGCCGCTCAAACATGCTCTCTCCCAAACATGCTCTCTCCTCTTGCAGTTGCTTTATAGCTGATGCTGCTCGCATGCTTGGGTGGCTGTGAGAGAGTGGTCAGCTGTGAAGTGGCTGCAAGAGGAAAGCCAGATCCACAGGAGAATCAGGAAGATGTCCACCTGCCAGTCCCACCACCTAAGTAATCATGCCAAGATGCCTCCATGAGGAGCAGGCAGAAAAAGAAAATTTGATATTTAAAAAGTTTGCTATTTATAGTTCTATATTTAAAGTTCTTTAATTGAATAAAGTTTTAAAAGTTGTATAAAGTGTAATAAAATTCTTAAATTATTCATAATCTATTCTTTCTGTCCTGAGAAAGAAGGGAAATTTGGGGGACAGGGGCACTGGACAATGGTTGTATGGCATAGTGACACCCGCTTTAGGGGTTGGAAGGGGTAGCAAGGGTGCAGGGAAGGAAGGACCTTGGAGAATGGCAGAGCAATAAGTTGCATTGGGGGGGGTGCACCAAAAATAGGGGATCAGGAGGGGAGGGGCTACAGGCAAAGAGGTGCTGGCCAGTTGCAGAGTGGCTGGCTGCACACCTGTGTCTCTGCACTTCCTATTGGCATTCACAGACCTAGCTAGCCTGTAAATGCCAATAGGAAACCTAGAAGTTCAAGTCTGCACCCAGCTAATCTGCAAATGCTAATAAGGAAAGCACAGAGAAAGGCCACCTGGTGGGAAATAATACAAGAGGGGTAGGAAAGGAAGGAAAGTATGCAACTCGCTGTCCCGGTGCTGGGAGCCGGATGGACCACAGGAAACATTTTAATTGCTTTATTGATATTACAAAAATCTTTTAAAATAGGTCACTGGTGCTCATACTGTCACTGATGGTGGGTGTTGGGGCTAGTAATGTAATTGCTATGCTGGCACAATCATCCCAGATCTCTCTGGCTATGCACTCAGTTGGTCCTGGAACAGGGGCACTAGTTTTCCAGAGCTAAATGGTGGGAGGTTCTCCAAGGTGGCCCCACTGGTCTCACAGATGGTGTGAAGAACCCAGACAGTGGTTGTTAGCAGCAGAGCAGTTTCTAGCTGGAAATCAATCCTAGCAGCTATTGATCTCCAGCGCTTCTTTCAAAGCCCAAAAGCACTCTCCACAACAGAGCGGGTGGTGCTGAGCTACCAGTTAAAGTACCTTTTCTCCAGGGTGGGGACAATGCTGTATGCTTTCAGGAGCCAGGGCTGCGGGGGGTAGGCACTGTCCTTGAGAACAACAGGCCTCATGAGCACCTCCTCAATGCATGTTTCAGTGGAGGGTCCAAAGTCTCTGGCATATATGCGGCCAAAGAAGGGGGATTGATGGAAGATGCAGGCGCCACGGATCTTCCGGGACCACCTAGCCAGCACATCTATGAACTGGACATGGTGGTCCACTACAACCTGGAGAATCACTGGAAAATCCCCTTCTGGTTCACGTAGTCATCCTTGCTATAGGGTGGGCAGATGATGGTGATATGGCTCCCATCAATCACCCCTTTTCAATTTGGGAATCCCTCCCACTGAAAGCCTTTCATCACCTCCACAGGGTCAGCCAACCGTACCACCTGGTCCAGCAGCACTTCCACCATTGCTGTGCAGATCTCCACTAGTACGGTGCCCACTATGGAGGTTCCAATGCAGAATTTCTGGGTGATAGAGCTGCAAAAGTCTGGAGTGGTGAGCTTCCAGAGGCGATGGCAATGCACATCTCCATGGGGATGGGCAACCGCACTACTGTGCTCTGTTTCTCCAGCCATGGCTTGAGCATCTCGGCTATCTGTAGGATGAGGCGACAGAACAACCCACTCAGCATCTCCTCACGAGGACAGCACGTTCTCCTACCAGGCTATGCTTTTCTCCTTCACCCAGACAAGCCTCTCACTGGGTACAGCCTTGAGCAGGGCATGGGTGATTGAAGCCGTGTCTTCTGACAGGTACCTCTCTGCACACATCAGCTGCCCTTGCATGGCTTCAGTCCTCCCCAGCACAGTCTATTGTTGCTGGAGGTAGGCAAGTCCATGGCCCCGAAGCAAGAGCCGCCTCGGCAGGGTGGGATCCCCAATTTACTATCCCAGCCATGGATCAAGTAAGAGCCCTTCTGTTCCTTGACAGTATGTCTCACCAATAACAGCAGAAGGCTTAGATCTGTTGGATCTCTTGCAGGTTCTGTTCATCAGTGTTAAGGGAGGCCTGGAGCACCAAAACGAGCACAAGGAAGTTCTCAGCATCCGTTTCCATGGCTGTGGTTCCGTGGTCCATGAACTCAGCAGACTATGAGCCAAATGTTTTGAACAGCTTAAACAGCTGGGCTACTGCCTAGCTAGGATTGGCTGTGTGCTGCACGTGTGCAGTTATTGACCACTATTGGTCATATGTCCTTACAAGACCAGCTGCACCCCAAGTGTGAGCTGCTATTGGTTACAGGCTGGCCATTGGTTGAAAAAGTTTTGCAAAGCTTATGCTGGGTGCATGTGTGTTGGTGCACCTGCACTGCTAATCCATAAAACAAGCACATTAGTGTGCATGCCAAGTCATCTAAAAATGTTACAGCTGTTAAAACCACGGAATCATGGAATTTTAAAATTGGGCTTGAGGCATGGAGAGGAACCACTGAATGTAAAGAAATGGGCTGGCGTGGGGATCTGCAAGGCAGTGAAGTTCACTGTGCTCAGACTGTATGTGGGAACTAAGCTGTCCATTGGCTAAATGCTACTCAGATTTGAATGTATTTTCTTACCTTTTGAAAGTAACAGTTTTTGCTTGCAATGAGCATAAGGGATCATAACACCATAGAAAGTTATTGCTGCAGCTTGTTTGCCAGGGAAAGCCAAATGTCTTTGGGCACTGTGGCCTCCAGGGTACGAGGTCCAGAGACGGTGTTGGGGGGAGAGGGGGGGAGGAGGGAATGGATACTCTGGCCTTTGATGACATTTGGGTGAGGCCTAATGTATAGAGAGAACTGTCAGACCCATCCGCCAAGGCAGCCTATGTGCTCATACAGTGGCACACGCACACAATGGGGTTTTATGTATGCATGATGGAGTGCAGACACCAAACAACCCTGCCGCAGTTCCAAGTTCAGCAGAATGGAAGAGTGGGAGCCCTGGACAAGATGAGACAGTAGGATGCAATTGAGACCGCAACTTTTCTGGATGTTTACGCACTGCCAGAAGGATGTCACTACCGGAAGCTGAACCTTCCCTGCTGTTTTTTCTCATTACTGCCCTGATGACAGCAAGAGAATACACACAGGGCTACTGGGAGTGCCTCAACAGATGGCAGAGATGAATCTCTGGGAGAAACAAGCGAGTCAGGGTACAGGGAATGTGAACCGACTAAAGGCAAGCTTCTTGCTTTATATGAGATTTGGACAAGCGGAGAAGTACAGAGCGCCCTTGTGAGTGGTTTTCTGCCCTAACTGTATGACAGTGCATAAAATGCTCAAAAGGGGGATACAAGAGGCGCATGTTTGACTGAGGGTTTTATGTGAGCTGAGAGGGATGTCCAACACCATGGTGGGTAAGACCCCCATAAAACTGTGCGCTGCTACCGGCCAGTACATTGTTTTAAGCCGTGGACGTGAGAAACTGGGTGGTGACAACATGCCAAGACCGATTGCTTTCAGTCTCAATTTTTACTTTTGCTTTCCATTTTCACTATAGGTGCTCAATAAAGTATGCAATTTACTCAATCAACTCAGGGATCTGTGAATAGCAAAAAGTTATTGCCAGCCACCAGGTGATGGCAGGTATGAACCTGGGTGGGTGGGTGGGGATAGCAGATGCTGGACCACCTTCTGCAGTCATAACAGCCTGGAAAAAACCAGCTGGGGCACCTTCTGGTTCCATGATTCATTGCGGCTGTGAGTCATCCTAGGGGGTGGAATACTGAGAAGTGGTGGGGGTTGGTGGGCAGAGCACAGCAGGGAAGAATGCCTGCCCATCTGTTAGGCTTGTCACACCAAACCTGTGAGTGGGGGCTGAGTGAGGGCTACCCAAATGCACAAGAAATACACGCCGCGGGGATGCCCACTTATTAGGCTCTACATGCTAAACCTGTGAGTGGAGACTGCACAGAGAAAATGCAGGCTCCAAGGGACTATAATCTCATTGGTGTTAACACCATTTGAGAAAACATACAGGTAGCCATTGGGTAATTACAGAGAGATTCATCCTTTGTTGCTCATTACCAGGCTCTGGTAACTGGAGGTGCCTGTAGCAATGCAAGATTTGTTCTCAAGTCTGGCAGGTCCTGAACAGATGCCTTCCCCATTCAGCAGCTCTAAGTTTGTTTCCTAGTTTCAGTTCTAGGGAAAGTGGATTCTAAGATCTGGCCTTAGCAAACCAGGGGGTCTGCATCTGAACCCAAACATATCTTGTCTGCCCCATGCTACACAAGGCCACAGCAGGAAGTGTCTGTGCAATGGGATGCTATTTAATTCCTGTTCTCACTGTCTGGTAACTGCAAAGTGTATGAGGCCAGGAACCTACCCAGCTGCCACTTCAGGGAGCACATGGTTTGCATCATCCAGATGGGCAAGGTGGGCTCCAGCATAGCCACTCCCATGTTGGCAAAGCAGAGGGCACCTGTTAGAAACAGAAGGGAAAGCTGCACTTTAATCTCTGGAGAGCCATAACATCTGCCTCCACACATTTCCAGCAGAATGCAGACTCCCTTTGCTGTGCCCCTGTGCAGGTGCCCTGGAAACAGGGAGGCACAGCTAAGGGGCCTGGAGGAGTGTTATGAACGAGCTCAGCAGGTGGGGAACACAGCTAATGGGGGGAACACTGTGAGAGGAATGGGCAGGCAGAAAGCACAGAGCTTGGGGAAGCTTTGTGAGATGGGCAAGTGTCCCGCTTAGCTAGGTTTCTCTCTCACACACATCTGGTTCCAAACCACATATCTTTTCACTTGAAATGTTGACATTTTTTCCTCAAATGGACATTTATGTCTTTTCCCATCATTTTCCACTGGTGGAGCCCTGAGAAGCTCTGAGTATCATGCGAATCCAGAGGCCTGATGCCTTCCCTAGCTCTCTTGCCTTCCCTAATGCACTTAGAGGGGGAAGGATGACAAAATACCTCAGCTAGAGCCTGCCAAGCCTACCTGCAGCAATCAAGATGTAGGGATCTCGCAGCAAGGTGAACACAGGAGTGCCTTTGGTGCTCTGGATAATACAAAAAGGATGGGGGCGGGGGTTGCAATGAGCGAGTTCTTTTCAACTGATAGGCAACATAGAGGCCAAGCAAGACATTGGTCAAAGCCACCTTCCCTGTAGGGCTGCTGCTATGCTCTGAAAACAGAGATAGCAAAGATACAGAGAGAGCTGTGGGACACCCCTTGATCCAACAAGAAAAATTGTCCTGGTGTAGAAGCAAGTTCCCTTCCCTGGAACACAGTACCATCAAACAAACAAAAGAGAAGGGAATTTGCTGTATATTTGCTACAGTTTCTCCTAATCCTCAGCAATTGACTGAAAGGTAAATTCTCCTTCAGATGTCTAGGATGATTACTCAAAAAATAGAGAAGAGAATTTGCATCAGTCCTTTTCTTATATGTGCTGATGCTAATCTCTTCTCCATTATATTCAATGATCAAGTCTAAAAAGTTTATACGTCGCAAGTCAAACTGAAGGTCAAATCTGAGGCTAGGACAGCAACAATTTAAATATTCATGAAATTCTACCAAACCTTCAGCACTACCTGTCCACAAGAATATCAAGTCATCAATGTAACATCTGTACAGGAAGATGTACGCATGATGTTTATTCCTACTCTGATCATAGATGAAATCATTCTCAAATTTACCCATGTACTAGCTGAGGGGTTAACGTGCAGCCCGTGGCTACACCCTTAATTTGTAGAAATATTTGCCCACTGAACTAAAAAAACAAATTCAGTTAGTTGCATTAAAAAATTAGTACATGGAATGTATGGTAATTCCCTTTGATCAAGAGTGGATTCAATTACTTCTAGGGCTTCACCTTGTGGAATGTTCGTATATAACGAAGCCACATCCATGGTAACTAGATTGAAATTATCAGTGGTAGCCCTCAGATCCAAATCAGACAAAACAGTCAGCAAATCTTGGGAGTCCCTGAGAAAAGATGGTATTTGAGGCACAGTGTATGCAGATGCAGATATCACAGCTTGATGAACATACACCAGAACCAGAGAAAAAGAAAAAAAGAGAGATGTGAAGAACAGATGAATACCACTTGTGTTCAATTACAAATGGGAGGCTACACCACAGATGGTGACAGTTGTCTAAGAGCGCCTATAAGTAGGTGTGGTAAAAGACTAGATCACTTGGCTGCATTCAGCGTCATAGGTTGTAGGACTTTAGGAAGCCAATAGGCTTGAGATATTCACATGGAAAGTGAAGTGCTGTCTGCATTTTGTAGGATTTTGTGAAGGAGGGAAGGATAGTTTCCCCAGGAAAGTTGGTTTGATAATACAACAAACACTTATGTTGCTGTTTACCAGCAGCTTAAAAAGAAGAAAGTGATAACTGCTGGCATTTGATTCCTGAGATGGGATAGCTCTGCTATATCAGCTGTTTCGGGTAAGAACAAGCCGTGGCAAAAATGGCCTAAACTATAGGTTTTTGAGATGTTTATTGGCTATTTCTGAGGGGATGAAATACAAAAGAATATAATCATTTTTGTTCCTTCCTTTATCTATTTACAGACAGCACTCATCTGGTCAGTTTATATTTCATTTTGTATGTAATTTATTCCCATTGAGAAAGGGGGTTGGAATACCCCAGAAACGCGTTTGGGTTTTTTATTCTTGTTTTATATTGGTTTTAAGTTTGTGTTGGGTTCTAGTTGGTTTATGGTCTATGTATTTATATTGCATTTTTGGTAAATCATTCCAGACCAGTGAACCCTACACCCTACCTATACTGTAATTTACAGTTGTACATATGTATGTTTATTTCCCCGCTTAAGAGGGGGCATTTATTAAAACATATCTTTATATGTGGATTTATTTCTGCTTTTCCCCTTCTCTTTTGTTTGTTTGATGAAACCCCTTGATCCACTCGTTACCCCCATGTGGGTGTCCCATGAATTCTGCTGTCCAGCTCAATGGCCAGTGTACGTGTGGGAGACGCAGATCTCCTCTGTATTGCCCAATGCCCACATTACAAGGGCTCTGTGCGATGATGTAGCTTGCCTTTTGCAATTAAGGTCCCTTTCTCACATGGGCAGTCACTGCAGAAGTGACACATAGGCCACTGTAGTTGAGTATTGCAGCTCCCTACCTGCTCGCCCAGGGGAACGCCCCCTTTTTGACAGTGTGACATAGCACAGTGGCTCCCAACTCCTTGCCTGTGTGACCCCATTTTGAGATTAGGTACAATCCTGTTACCCCAGACAGCAACAGAGATCAAATATCATTTAGAATTGTGACCTCATGCACAGGTGGCATGACCTCACTTAAGAACATAAGAAGTGCCCTACTGGGTTAGACCAATGGCTCATTTAACCCAGCATCCTGTCTCTGACAATGGTCACCTTCGGTCACTTCAGAGAAGTGCACAACAGGCCATAATGGAGTGATCCATTCCCTGCTATAACCGGATCAACTTGACTAACAGCCATTTATGGACCTATCATCTAAGAACTATCCATGTTTAAATCCAGTTATGCTATTAAGTTAATTGTACATTGAGCTGAAAACATTTTGGAGGAAAGAAAGAAAGAAAGAGACCAATAGCAGCCCCCCATGCATCCTCCCTCACACTCTTCCCTCTCCCAGAGCTGCCATGCAACAGATTGAGCAACATCACTGCCATTGTCTCCATGGAGGGGCCTGCCTGTAGTTTTGATTCCTCTCATTCCCCCTACTGAAGCTTGCACTTACCTCAGGGGAAATCTTAGAAGGATGCAGTATACACAGCTGTAAGGCTAAGGGGAAAATATTGTTAGTTATTTATTCCTTGGACTGCACCTCACCCTGCTACTATTTCCATTTCCTGCTAGCACAGAAAATCCCCCTTCTTTTCTTTGCTTACAAAAGAACTCCACTAGCACTGACCCCGGTGGATAGACATAAGGAGGTGATGGTCCCAGTTCTGAATTGCCCTCAACATCCTAGAACTAAAAGGGATCTAGGTCTTGATTTGTTCTCCCTGAAGTCAACTATGACAAAGATTCCTATTGGGTGTTTTTACACGCACCTTTCTCCTGCATGTTTGCTGCTACAACCTCAGCTTTCTGTGTGTCTAAATCACTCACCTGGATCGTAAACACCGGCTCTTTGAACTTCCAGATATTCTCATGGATTTAAGAAGTCCTTGATCGCTGTGGTTTTACAAATCTGGATCCTGTAACATACGGGTGTCTCCCAGAATTTGTGTGTGTAAAACATTCTTCTGGTAAACAGCTTTTCTCTGGACAGCTGTGGTTACTTGGTTATTATTATGGCAACCCCTCACATGTACAGCTGTGGCTACTTTAGGCTGTCTCAGGGCAGTGTGTGTGTGAAGAATGCATAGAGGAACTTATTTGTGGACTTAAGACCAGCACTTTAAGGTGTGTGTAAAAATGCCCAATGATTTTAAAGGTAACAGAATCAGGGCACTGTGCTGCGACTTGCTTTATCACAGAGCAAAGTAGTAAAACCAGCAGGCAGCCCATGTTAAGGTGAGAACCATTTAGCCAGTGGAATGGAATACATTCGATGATGGTCAAAGTGTCAATAGCTTACAGGTCTGTCGATGCAACCTCTGCCATATTACCTATCAGGTTCCTACTCTGAAACGCAGCAGGTTGGGATTTGGGGGGTACTTGAAGCCACAAGATCTAACCTGGAAAACACAGTTAGTCACTCACCTCCATCCAACAGGGCTAAGAATGCTAGGATCAGGAAAGGAGCTGACTTGCCGACAAACTCGTACATCACGCTGCCGAAGGGAGCTCCCACTGCAAGGGTAATGACCACATCAGGAGAGGAGGAGTAAGGGGCAGAGGGGGTAATGGGGACAGGGCAGTAGCAAAGTAGCATTTGGCTCTTGAGCCTGACCCCAATGAAGAAAGACTCCCACTGGCTTCAGTGGCTTTTGGATTGGGCACTCTGGATGAAAACAGAAGACACTAACACCACTTTAACACCTAACATTTCTTATGCATGTTGCAGGGCTGTACTGGTGCTCTATGCAGACCTGCAACATGCATAAATGGTGTTAGCGTTATGTCTGGTTTTACCCTTGGCTTTATGAGGGCACTTTTAAAAGGTCACCTGCCTAGGTCTAAAGAGTTGGAAGGCAGAGAAAAGGAGGGAGGAATAAAAGTTTATTATACCCAAAGGCAGCTTTTCCAGGTCTTAGCTAAACAAATTCTCCAGCACAAGCAGAAAATGACTTTAGCTGGGATGCACAGAAGAGAGGAAGGAAGGAAAAAACAGAAGCAGTGGGGGAAAGAAAAAAAGACACCGCTTGGTAAAAGCCAAGCCTGGCGTGTGGGAGATGGGAGCACAGTGGGACCATAGCAAACCAATTGTCTGGTCTCTGTGAGCTCATTCAGAACTTAGGTTTACTCACCAAGCACCCCCAAAGCCAGGCCACCTAAGGCTACCCCCATGGCGTTTCCTCTTTCGTAGTCATCCGTGTACACACTGGCCAGCATCCCCAGACCTGGAAACAGAGGAGCTCAGTCAGGCTTCTAGCATCCAGCAGGATTCAGGTATGAGTCACATGGGCTTCCTCAGTTGGACCTATTTGTAGTAAAGGCTTATTTCTACGGTGCTCCCTATTTGTGTCTGCACAAATGATGAGCCAAAGCACAGCAAGAAAAGGAGTATCCACAGAGTTTATCCACGTTTGAAAGAAATCCTGTTCTTGCTCCATGCACTGTAACATCTCATCCCATCCCTGAGCAACCTGCCCTCCAGCCAAATCTGACTGCACCCAGATGGAAGCTTTGAGGCTGAGGAAGGATTTTGGTGAGCCTGTCTTTGCACCCTGCAAGCATGAAGTGTTACACAGTTCGTTCTATGGTCGCAGTCACAGGAAAAACATCACAAAGATCAGACAAGAAACCATTTGGGGAACATCGGCCCACCCAGTTTCCCAAGAGCCAAGCCCACAACTAAGGGAGGTAAGGGTGGGAGGTACTGCCCCCTTGTAATTATATTTTTTTTGCTTTCCTCACCATAGAAATTACTTGTGTTCCAGATTTCTCCCCTCAATTCTAGTCTCAATACTCGGATGAGTGACGGGATTTGCAATCCACAAGCCACTTACTCCGGAGTAAGTGATTTGTGGATTTATTTATTTTTATTTATTTTATTTATATTTATTTAATAGATTTCTACCCCGCCCCTCCTGCAAAGCAGCCCGGGGCGGCTTCCAACAATAAAAACAGTTTAAAACATTTCATAACAATAATATTAAAATATTAAAACCGGGCTAAATAATATATAATAAATAACAAGTCAGGTGGGGGAGCTAAAAACCCCTCACCCTCCCCTCCCCAAAGGCCTGGGCGAACAGCCAGGTTTTGCAACTTCTCCGGAATGTCAGCAGCCTAGAGGCCAGGCGAGCTTCCTCCGGAAGGGAGTTCCAAAGGTGCGGCCTGGCCACCGAGAATGCCCTCTCCATTGTGGCCCCCCACTTAACACAGGGGACTTCCAAGAAGGCACCCCCAGCAGACCGAAGGAGCAGCTCTGGGGTGCGGAGGGCGAGGCGGTCCCTGTGGTATGAGGGGCCCAGACCGTGTAGGGCTTTATAGATCAACACCAAAACCTTGAACCTGGCTC
>QEPC01010104.1:241017-267773 GCA_003113815.1 Sphenodon punctatus | reverse complement strand
GGTTCGCAAGAGCTTGAGGGCTCTTGTAGCTCACTTGTGTTCCAATATTAGACACTGACCACTTCTTCGTAAAATAAGAAGTGAGTTTATTGATTACATAAACAAGATAGTTAAACAGAGTGGTAATTAGAAATCAAAGGTAAATATAACGCATTCCTAACTTATACTGGTTGAGTTCCTAAGTTATTCATCTTACCCTAGGGAGTCCACCAGTTCTGATTTCTCAGTTATAAAAGGTAGAATGACTGGGCGCTGGCTTCTTAGTTGGTAAAAGCCAAATCATGTCTCCTAGTTCATGCTTTCCCCAGCCTGTTGCTGACAGGCTGGTCATTCGTATGCAGATGTCTCTCGCAGCAGCTTTGTAAGAAGAATCCTTTCCTTTGTATCTTCCTCCCATTTAAATAGGAATTCAGGCTCCTTTGTCTCGGATTTCCCGCCTCGGGGATCATGGTTCAGGGCACGTACGCAACCCAGGTAAACATGGAAGCTCATTAACCTCTCCACAGGCTGTCTAGCAAACCAGATGTTTTGAATACACTTTCTGTTATCTCTTGTAGTTGCTGCAGACTGGTGACGTGTGAGAGGCCTAATCTGAGTTCTACAGTTCTCAGAGTTAACATTACAAACACGTGGAACCTTTGACATTACATAGTGTACATGTATAGTAACATTACATACATGTGAAACCTTTGGTGCCACACATTTACCAAACATTTAGTCCCGTGTTACACGTGTGTGACCCCATGTTTCTCTGTGACAGCCCCTCCACTGAGCTCCCTTCCCGGGTGCTTAAGAAGCTTGCACCATTTCCCTACTGTATCCACTGGCCTGAGGCAAAGAAAGGTATTTACTCTTTTAAAAATAAAAATAAAAATCAGGAATGGTGAACAAGGGGTTAATGGGTTAGGCAGCGGTGGAGTCGTGAAAGGAGTACTGTAGCTGCCACGCCCAGGTAGAATAGTTAATTACAGCGGTAGCTGTAAGTAAGTTAAAGGCAGAACCACTCTCCATTATAAACAGGGGACTGCTGAAACCCCGATATTGAGGAAACCACTTACACTACAGTTCTGAAAGTTTATCCATAGCTTTTATTTGTGGAGACTGTTATATATGCAAAATTTGAAGAAGATCCATCCAGAAAACCAAAAGTTATAACTGTTCAAAAGTTAATCGCTGGTGATCAAAATGCACCGCGTCCTGACTATTTTGAATAATTGATTTCTCCTCACCTGGATGAGTTGAGTCTCCTCCTTCCCTCCCCCGCCCAGACTCCACAGTCTTGGAGCCTTGGATATCCATTGTGTGTTAGTGTAGTATGATAGTGATTGGTGTAGGGAAAAATGAGTTATTAAACATTAAAAAATCAGTTCTACTGGCTAGCACATATGCAGTTGAGCAGCCTCTGACCACCATTTGTGTTAGAAAAAGAAACATATTGAACATCACGTGATTCAAAACGTGTGTGATGCTCATTCATTCACCCTGAGTTGAGGATTTTGTGCCATCAGTATCTCCTCAGTGCTAGTGTAGTAGGATAGTGCTTGGTACAGTCAAAACCAAGCTATTAAACTTTGAAAAATCAGTTCTGCTGGTTTGCGCATGCGCATTCTCAGGGAAACTTACGTTCCCTTTGCTCATTCACTCAGTGGGGAGGATTTTGAGCCATCCATATCTCCTGCCCCCGAATGGGTTCAGCCACGAGTATGAGTCATTCTATCATACAAGACCTCTGTCTATTATGGTTCAACACTTACATTACCTTACTAATCACATGGCAAAAAATGGGGAAATTTACCAAAACAAGAACCCCCACGGCTTAAAAAACAGTTAAAGGCAGAACAGTTTCAAAAACAAAAATCTTTCCTCTTCAAATACATTCCACAAAATGAATTTTGATATAACTTAAACTCCAAAAAACATGAAAATTAATTATAATTACAATTCAAAAAACATTTAGCTACATACATGCAACAGAACATAAACACCCAAAAGCATGGAAATTATTTCAAGATTTCTGTCTATTTTTCATAAGTTATCATCACCATGAACATTACATATGTACTTAACTCCTTACCATACATACTTTTATAATTATCACTAAGTAAACTTTCATGCTTTTTATTAAGCATTAACTTATCATAATTTGACAACATTTTTTCATACTGCCTTCACTCTGTCATTTACATGTATACAAATTGTGTATAGTTTATACAATGAACTGTTGACAATATCAATGTAGACAGCTTTATATAATCAGCTGTATACAATACAATTCTGCACAAAAGGACAGTTAAGACAGTTTGAAAAAATTGTTCATTGTCAAATTTTATGTTGGAATTTATGTAGTTAAATGTTTTTTTAATTGTAATTATAATAAATGTTCATGTTATGGAGGTTTTTTTAAAGAGTTTAAGTTAGATCAAAATTCATTTTGTGGAATGTATTTGAAGAGGAAATTCTCTTGTTTTTGAAACTGTTCTGCCTTTAACAGTTTTTTTTAACTGAGTTTTTGTTTTGGTAAATAGCCCTGGGTTTGCAGCTGTGTTGGTGGCTATTCTGGTCTCTTGTGGAGTCACTGCTGGTCCTCCAAACTAGCTTTCAGCAGACCGTGTGGGTAACCCCTTTCCTGGTTTCCCCTCTGCCTCTTGCAACCCTTACCTTACTCACATGTAGCCTTGTTCAAGTTGTTCCCTTCCAGTGCCTGCCTTTTCCTCTGCCTCTTGAAACACTTACCCATGTAGTCCTGGTTCCTCCTAGCATTTGCCTTTCCCCTTGCTTCCTGCACCCATTTCCCCCTTACTCCTAAATAGCCCCTGGTCTTCCCCCCGAGTTGCATCTAAAAACCCCTGCAGGGGTTTCCCCAGGTCAGATTTTTAAGCTGTGGCAGAAATGTCTCCCATGCAAAAACAATGGCCAGTAGTGTTGAACTCTGACAAAGGTCAACAGTACTCTCTTGCAGGTAATTAAAGAGCCAGGAGGAAAAGGCTCATGTGAATGCAGACCAGAGTCTTCTCTCTAGGACCTCTGGCCCTGCCTCAGGTCCTGCTTGATCCCTGCTGCCCTCTGGGCTCTCTGGAACTTCTCCTTGTGCCCCAGTGATGATCATTGTCCACAGCCTCTGAGCTAGTGTTCTATGATCCTGGGGGGGGGGGGAGGAGAGGATTGCTCCTCTCTTCTCTTCCCCCCCACCCCCCTCTTTCTCTGGTTGCCTTCAGGCGCAGGACTGACAGTGATGTCATGCTGCTCTACAAGGGCAGGGAAGAAGGGGGCACCACAAATGCCATTATGGTTTAGGAAGCAAGAGACATGAGCAAAGCTTGACCCAATTCCCTGCCATGACTGGTGTGTTCCCCTGTTACAGGGGTGTGTCCCCTGATGCCCACCCCGAGGAGAATCTGTAAGAGAGAGCCTGAAAGTGGCAGCAGATGCAGATCAAGTGCTATACCGAGAAGAGAGAGTTTGGCTTTGTGAGTGCTTGGAAGGAGGACATGTGGCCAGGCATTTGACAGGCAGGAGTAGGGTTTTGGATAGGGTTTTGGGTGGGTTTTTAAAAATTGTTTTTATTGATTTTTCCATATTTACATGTACTTGTGTGTGTTTGTGTTACATGGAAACCTGTCCGAAGTCTGTTGGATGTGTGAAACAGAAATTTAAATAAATATTGTCCCCATGTGCCAACATCCTAACTACAGGCCTGCTAAAAGCTGTGTCCCTGCTAGCCATGGCTTTCAGAGAAAACCCTTACCTGCTACTGATGAAAAGGAAGAGCCAATGCCCTGGAGTGCTCGAGACATGAAAAGCAGGGTGTAGGTACTGGAGAAAGCAAACACTACGGAGGGAGCAAAGAAAAAACAGTCAGTATTATGGCTCCAGCCCATCCCACACCATAGCCATTGTTACAGGACTGCCACATTCTTGTCCGTGTCCAAAGGGAAAGAAGGCCTTGAACCCTAGTCCTTTGGATTCACGGGCAGCAGTGGGATGCACACTGCCTTCAGCTTGCTCTAGCAGAAGCTATGCGCTGGCTTCTTCCAGAACTGGACCCCTTGCTCTAACCTGCCTGGCTCCTGATTGGTGGCCAATGACCCACAGCCTAACTAAGGACTCCTACAAAGCTTCCTGGGTCACAGCAAGCTTTTCCTGAACAACTTGACAATGAGACTGACTTTTCAGCACCCTCACCTTGTCTCTTGCAGTGCAGCTACTCCTGCTTTCCCATGGACCCTGCTAGGTCTGATCACCTGGCAGCCAGCCCATACATTGACCCCATAAGCCACTAGCTCTTGGAAGTAGGGTTGCCACCTTCAGTCATTTTTTAACCCAACACTCCCATTTGAGCCTATGAGAGTGTCAGGTAAAAAACCGCCACAGGTGGCAGCCCAGCTTGGAAGTGATGCCCCTCAGAATCTCCAGCATTGACCTTTGCCTGGATACTGGCGGATGCCTCTTGCCTTCCCCTCCATGACCCCAGTGCCTGTTCACATGGATACACTGGCAGGGCTGGCCTTAGAATTTGTGGACACCAGGGTGAAGGTCAAATGCAGGACCCCTGGTGGCCCCAGCCTCTTCCCTGTGACCCTACCCTCTCAGGGGCATCGCTGTGGGGCCCTAGAGGTGGTCACATTTGGGGCCCCATACCCTGACTTGGTGAAAATGGGGGCCACTGCAGGAGCCTTGGAAGTAGAGGACATAGTAAGGCCTGAGGCAGTCACGCCAGGTCACCCTGCATACTGGGGTCCAACTCTTGGCTCCACTTGTTCTCTCACTCTGACATCATCCCAGGGCTGGGATCCTAAGTGATGATACCTTTTGTTGTAAGCAAAGAAGCTGTTAGGGTTACCCCCCTTCATGGAAGCCAGGCACAGCTTCACCTGCCCAAGGGTTCCCATTCCCCCTGCTCACCTAAGCTAAGCAGTAATCAAGTGGGGGGAAACAGCCTCACCACTCTCTTCGACTCCAGCATGGGGGAGTTGCACAGGTGACTGGAGAGTTAGCTAAAGAACCAGGCTGCTCTCCGGGACAGGCCAACAGAAATCCTGGGTAGCGGTATTTGTTCTCCTTTTGGAGCAGCCTATTTGGGACAATTAGCCCACCCTCCCTCCACCACATTCAGTCTCTTGTCTAGGTTTCTGGGGTTTCCCAACACAACTATGTTTATAAATCTGAAATTCAGGCCTCATCCAACCCCCACAGCCTATCCCCAAAGCCTCCAATTTGGGGGCTTCTCCCAGTTTAAAAAACAGGTCCCAAATCCTTTCTAGGCACCTGCTTCACTGAACAATCCCACCTTTCTTTCAGCACTCTCTCTGTAGCCTGGAGTCTTTGGGGATGTGTGGGGATCAAAGCTGAGTTCTCTGTTTGCAGCTTGTGAGTTTGAAAGCTAGCCTCACTACCTCAGAGACTTGGGTGGGGGGGTGGTGTTAGTGTTTGTTTGGTGGCTTTTGTTGTTTTGTTTTGCATCTCTGGTGTTTGGCTTCTGCAGAAACCCTTGGCACAAAACTAGTTCCTCTGAGTTCACCCTGAGACTGTTTCCTTAGCTTTTATCTTCAGCTGCAGCTAGCCAGCTGACTCCTGCTGGCTTGCAGTCTGAGGCTTTTAAAGGGCCAACATCCCCAAATCCATATAATCGGGTCTGATCCCTGGATCTGGGAAGGGAAGATGCTGGCCTTCTTTCTTGCTAGCAACATGATCCTGTGGGAGCTTATTGGACCATGCACTTTTCCTCCTGGTTATGTCATCTCTCTGCAGCGGGTCCCGCCCTTCCCTGGGGCTATAAGAACTATCAGACCAGCGCAGTCTTGGCTGGTTATATGCAGTTGAGGGTCTGGCTCCAGCTTGCTGTGTTACTTTTCCTGAGCCAAGTAGGGTAACTTTCCTTCTTGAATTCTTATTGCTTTCCTTTAAGTCCTGTTTATCGCTTCTCTACTTACTCTCATGTTCTTCTGTATCTAGTGTCCCTTTCTTCTTTATCTGCTCTTGTGCCCTTCTATACTGTCTGCTAGCTTCCTCTCCCCCTCCCCCCCCCTTTACCTGCTCTTGTGGCCCCTGAGTCTAGTGTCCACAAGTTACAATCCTCCTTTCTACCAATGCTTCCCTATGCTTGGATCTTACTGACCTGTTTGCTCTCCTCCTGCTCCCTGGGTCCCCAGCATTTGCCCTTGTACTTCTATCTCTCCAGAACTCTACCCGGCATGCTACTCCATTACTTTCCCGTGTGTGGGGTTGTACCCCTATGTCCCTTCTGAAGATCTCTCCCTTCTACATTCCCCTTGTTCTGTTCCAGCCCTGCTTTCTCCACCTTTCCCCTGCCCCCTTGCTACCTTTCCCATTTCCCCAGCCTCCATGATGAGCTGCATCTCCTTGGTCCAGAGGACTGGAGTCCTTTCTGTCTAGAGAACAGCTGAGAGGCCATCTCGCCCTCCTTTCCCGACAGTAGTTCAGGGTTTCTGAGGGCCACAGTAAAGGCAAAGCAGTCACTGACCTTCATCAAAGACCCTTGCCCTCCTCTGCCAGGTGCCACTGTCAGACAGGAGGGGGCCCAAGCAGAGGGGAGTCATACTGCAGCTCAGATACTGTCAGACATGCCCTAGGCTTTGCCAGCTGAGCATCACACTCTGGTTCTGGAGCAGAAGTGGGTTGCTCTGCTGTGTCTTGGCATGTCATCTCACCCAGGAAACAGGGAGATGGGTGTGAAGCTAGGGTACCCAGGATCCATGTAGATCTTGTTATAGGCTTGTGGGTGTATCACTTGATGAACGTAAGTGGTCCATCGAGCACAGCATCCTGTCTCCAACAGTGGCCACTCTTGGTCACTTCAGAGTAGTGCATGACAAGTCCTAATGGAGTGGTCCATTCCCGGCCTATTTATTCCCAGCTCCTAACAGTCAGAGGTTACATCCCCTGGCCAACTTGGTGAGAAGCCATTTATTGACCTGTCTTCTAGGAGCTTATCCAATCCCCGCTGAAACCCAGATATGCTATTGGGCTTCACAACCTTCTTCTGAAAAGCAGAGGGGGGGAAAATACTCACTGACAGTGGAGAGAAACATGATGATGAATCCGACGAACATGGGGATGTGGTATCCTATCCTGCAGGGGAGAAGAAGGTCCAAAAGAGGTTTCTCACTGAAGGACAAGAACTGGGGCGTAGCTCCCTGCATAACTCCTTCCAGCTCCTGTATACAGCCCCCTGCTCTACTTGGTGGCTATTGGTGGTTGAAGGGCTGACTAGGTTTAGGGTTTAGTTTGTGTTTTTAATGGGGGATAGATATGTAGGTGGAGAGGAACGTGGGATCTGGGATTGTGTGGGTAGAACTTGTTCCCCTGGGTGAGAAACCAGGGGGGGGGGGGGGGAGGG
Source organism: Sphenodon punctatus (assembly GCA_003113815.1). Taxonomy (NCBI): domain Eukaryota; kingdom Metazoa; phylum Chordata; class Lepidosauria; order Sphenodontia; family Sphenodontidae; genus Sphenodon; species Sphenodon punctatus. Next base: position 260,416 of record QEPC01010104.1, on the reverse strand, counting down.
ATGTAGTGTGGGAAGGTTTTGAAGGCTAGCCATGGCCTCTCTGTGTGAGGGAGGACCTAGGCTTGGGAAGGAGAGTGGGGACTCCTCTGGGTGAGAGACAGGGGAGTGGGAGTGGCTAGGATCTGGTTGGGATGTTGGAAGGGAGATTTGGGGGGGATTTTTGCTACATTTGATTATTAGGAATGTGCGAACGTGGTTTGGAAGTTCAGGGTTCAGCCCGAACTCGGGATGTTCAGCGCATTCACAAACAACCCGAATCTGAACCACCCCCACCCCCAAACCGGCTGAATCAAGTTCAGGTTCCGAACCTGTTCGGGCAGGGGCAGGGAGGAACCCGGTTTTCCCTCCGCCCTCCAGGCTGCGTGGATGGAAGGGGTGCCGGGAAGCACCTCTTCCCCCCCCCCCCAGCCTCGTTAAAAAAATAATAATTTAACCCCCCCCACCCCAGGGATCCCCTACCCGGTGGTGTCGGGGCTCCAGGTCCACCGGCGGCAGGTCCGCCAGTGGGTCCAGTGGCAGCGGCACTCCGCAGCGCTTCAAGCCACTACTAGGCCTTCAGGGTCAAACTGGAATGCCTAGTAGTGGCCTGAAGCGCTCCAGAGCGCCGCCGCCGGCAGACCCGCTGCCACCACCAGAGCCCTGGCACCACCAGATAGGTCGGGCTCCGGGTCCGGCAGCGATGGCGGCAGTGGCGGCGGGGCCGGCAGCAGTGGTGCTCCAGAGCACTTCAGGTCGCTACTAGGACTTCTGGTTTTGTTTTTGTTTTTATTTTACCATATTTGTATCCCGCTCTTCCTACCTCACAGTAGCCCAGAGCAGTTTGACCCGGAAGGCCTAGTAGCGGCCTGAAGCGCTCTGGAGCGCTGCTGCCTCTGGACCCGCCATCACTGGACCCGGGGCCAGAGCCCCAGCACCACCAGGTAGGGCGATCCATGGGGTGGGGGGGTTAAAAAAAAATTTGTTTTTACGAGGCTGGGCGGGGGAGGGGGGAGGTGCTCCCTGGCACCCTTTCCACCCGCGCAGCCTGGAGGGGGAGGGAAACCCCTCCTCCCCCCCGGAACATGTTCGGCCGTCCCTAAACCCGTTCAGGCCGAACCGAACGGTTTCAGCCGAACCCCGAACGGGCCGAACACCGAACCCCCCAGTGTTCACACATCCCTACTGATCATATGTATTGTTTTCTCATTCTTGTAAAAGGGGGTTCTAGGATGAGGGAGGGACTCCAAGTGAGAATCGGAGAAGTGGCAGGGATGGAATAAGGGCTGCCACTTTTTGAAGTTTGACCCTGAAACTCCCATTTTGGCCTATGGGAGTCTCAGGATCAAACTGCAAGAGGTGGAAATCCTAGATCGGATGGCTAGGAAAAGGGGTAGGATTTATTTTATATGTATTAAGTGATAAATTATTGTAAACTGCTTTGAGCCACTGAGGATAGGGTGGGGTATAAATCAAAATAAATAATAATAATTAATTAATGATAATTAATAATGCCTTAGTGTGAGACTGCATGCTTCAGCTCATGAATGTGTGTGTGGGAATAGAAGAGAGATTGTGTATGTCTATCAATAATTCCTATAGCACTTCCAGTATTCAGAGTGCTTTACAATTCATAGCTAGTTCACCCTCCAGACAGCCCTGTGCAGATGGTTTATACGTGTGGCAGGTGTATTTCAGTACAAGTGTGTTATGTATGTGACTTAACTGAGCACGTGCAAAGCTCCTTAAACCACCACAAGGCAGGTCACTGTTACTGTCTCCACTTTAAACAATGCTCTGTGAGGGCTGGGTTAGGTCAGAAAAAGGATATGACAGCCCCTTTACCCCACTACTTCAATGTGGCCCTGCCCACTGTGGAGCCTCATGATGCCCCATAAGGGATGGGGTTATGTCAGAAAGGGGCATGGCCGCTCCTTTGCCCTGCTGCTGCTGCTCTCACCCCACCTCTTCTGGGTTTCCTTACAGCTTTCTAGGTCACAGGTGGCTTTGGCCAGCTGACATAATTGATTCTCATGGACCATGCATGGGCCGCCAGCAGCAAAGGGCAGCATTAACACTAACAGACAGCATTTGCTGGCAGCAGTAACAGGATACTGCCCTCTAGTGGAGGAGCCAGTAGGGTCCAGTGGAATTGGACCTAGGAATCATGGGCATGACTCCTGGTCTCAATGGCAGGACCCCAACAAGTTACCTCTCTCGGCCTCAACTTCCCCAACTGTAAAATGGGGCAGCAGGTCTGGTCAGTGGTCTCCTGGAAGTGGGGCAGCACCCCATCATTACATTAGCCTGACACCCCATGAAGATAAATGGATGGACCAGTCACTTGATGAACTAAGTAACACTGATTTGTTCAGAGCATGATGTGCTTTCCCCAGTCTAGTCTACATACCTGTTGGTCAGGGGTCCCACAAACGGATTCACCATCAGCTGCATCAGGGCCTTGGAGGCAAAGAGCAGCCCCACCCGGATGTTCTCATCTGTAAGGAAATCCTCTCCATCCATGCAGAAATTCCTCGGAGGCAGGCTGGTGTTGGAGAGCTCAGGCATGCTGCTGCTTTGGGTTCTGTTTTCTCCCTCTCTGCTGTCGCCGGCTTTGTAGTCTGAGACGGGCAGCGTGGTGTTGTCAAAGTAGGAGAACACGGAGGAGACTGTAGAGGGCTGGGGGGCTGTCATGCTCCAGTCCAGGGCTGCAGAGGCATTAGTGCCTTCATATTCAGTTGCATAGAGGAAGGTGGGGACGATTGGGACTGGAAGGGAGTCGGAGTGTATGTGATTAGTTAGCATTTTTTATTCAGCATTTCTAGAGCATGCGGGGGAACTAGTAATGCTGACTGGGGGCAATCATCATGTAGGCTCCCCTGCCTTGCACTCTCAGGGCACCCCGCTCGAAACCTGTAACGTTGCCTCCTATTCCAATTCTACTGACTCACCATCTGCTGTTTGGCAGCAGTTCTTCTTGGGCCCAATCCTGCTAAGCAGCATTGGCCTGAGAGTCCTGTCCTGTGTGGACAGTACCTCAGCTGTCCCAAAGCATGTAGGAACCTGTGCTGGCAGCCCCCACATCTGGTTAAGGGTTGAGGGCTGCTTGTGTGAACAGCCCTCCCCACCAACCCGAGACGTGGTGGCTGCTGTGGTTTGCCCTGGTGCAGGCCGGGGAGGCGCCACGCTGCTGTCATGTCTGTTTTCACCCTGAGTTTGGGCCTTTGCTTGAATGCTTGAATCTACTAGGCCTCTGGGATTTGTCAGGAAACCAATCCCTTACTTCTCATAGTACCCCACTCATAGCAAGTTGCCCAGTTTATATACCCTCTCTGGGTGGACATCAGGAGCTGTTTAGCTCCGTACAGCAATGCTACAGGCCTGAAAATGAGGACCACTTCATCACATTGTACAGGCAGGGAACTTCAGGTTGAGTGGATGTAGTTACCCAGGTGAGGATTTTGGCTGGACATTGTGGCTAAGATCCCTAGCAAAACCCCTTGAGGATCTTAAAATAATCACATCTGGTCAGGATCTAAATTGCACAGCTCATCTGAAAGAGACTCCAACAAAACAGCATCCTGGAGGGTCTGAGGAAGAATATTCTTGAATCATCCAACCTGCTTCCTGCAGCCATTGAGTTTCCTTTGCTGATCATTCAGTCAAGCATTTACTCATCCTGCCCAGAGCTAGCTGGGGACAACTAAGACCCAGCCTCTGAGAAGATGGAGATTGACTCATTACACTAAATGTGGTGGCTCCTGCAGTTTAGCACAAATATATAAGCAGTGCTATCCTGGGTTCAGAATGATGCCCACCTCGCCCAGGATCCTGCTGCTGGATGCTTCAGGGGAAGCCTACAAGGGTCTACTTTACATGACCCATCATGTGCAGCAGAATACCCTCCTTACCAAGTCTTAATTCCTTCAACTTAATCCTGAGGATGAATGCACAGACACACCATCACCAACACATACCCACAACAGTTAGCAGCATGTTATCCAGCAGCAGGGCTACAAACACAACCACCAGCACCAGTTTTTGGGACTCTCTCCCTTCTTTTAGCCACTTCCAGGGGGCACACTCCACAGTTCTCGGCATCACAGGAAATCCAACAGGGCTGCTCCAGGCTCTCAGTTGTACGTGCTCACCACCTGCCTCTCAGGGCTAAGGATTTCCTAGAATCTGCAAGAAAGACACTCTCTGCAACATTTCCATTGAGAGACACCCAGCTTGATCCAAATGCCCACTGAAGTCAAGAGGGGATTTTTCCGCCAATTTGAATGGACTCTTGTTTCTTCACTTAGTAGATGAGAGAGTCCCCTCTGCTCCGGCTGAGGTTATCTTCTTATGCATGGAGCACAAACAATAATAAGCCAAATTCCCTCACATCCCATGCTGTCCACATTCTGACAGACCCCCATCTAGTTCCTCTGTGGATATTTATTTATTTAGTCACATTTTTATGTCGCCCCCTCCTGCTTATGCAGCTCTGGGCAGCTAACAACATCATAAAAGAAAACACACAAAATCATGAAATATAAAACATTAAAATAACCCAGGCAGAAAAGAAAAACCCCAAACCCTCATCAAAGGTCCAGTGGAACAGCCAGGTCTTAGACCTCCCCTCTTTCCATAGACACTGTAAGGACAAGCGAACCTCCAATGGGAGGGAGTTCCACAGCAGCTGTGCAGCCACCAAGAATGCCCTCTTCATAGTCAAAACCTGGGGGACCTCAAGGAGGGCACCCCCAGCTGACTGCAGAGGCCAATCCAGAACCCAGAGGGTGAGGTGGTCCTGCAGATAAGTGGGGTCCAGGCCATTCAGGGCTTTAAGGTCAAAACCAACACCTTGATTTGGGCCCAGAAGACTATAAACAGACAGAAAAAAGAACGGAGCACTGGAGTAATGTGCTCACGATGACTCGTCCCCCTAAAGAGATGGGCATTCTGCACCAGCTGCAGCCTCCAGACCATCACCAGGGGTAGCCCCACATAGAGCACGTAACAGTAGTCCAGTCTCGAGGTAATAAAAGCATGGATGATCATGGCAAGGTCCATGTCCGAGACATATGGCTTAAGCCGTCGCACCAGATGTAATTGGTGAAATGTGCCCTTCACCACAGCCACCACCTGATGTCATGTATCCTGTATATAGGCATATATGTTTGACCATCTGTGTTTCAATATATTGGAAATCAGAATTAGACTCTCTGTATGATGACTTCTTAAAAGAACTGCCCTGTAGTGACCTTTCTACTGAACTCTTGACCAGATACTGGAAACTCAGCCTGTATACTGGAATGGACTATATAATCAAGTCTGTCTCTTAATGAAATGAGCAGTTTCTGTTGATTAGAGTCAAGATACGTGACTCCCTGGCAGGGCAGGAAAAGGCCTTGTTTGTTTACTCATTGTTAATCCTATCTTATGATAGCAACCTGTTTAATAGGTATCAACAGGCTTCTTACTATGTATTTTGAGAAAAACCCCTCCCTGTCAGCAGTTTTGACCTAACATTTTTAGCTGACCTCCAAGCATCTTTCATTCTATAAGAAGAGAGAGGAAAGATGGATTTTTCAGAAAGCTTCCTTTCCTGAAGCTTTTCTCATTTTCCATCTGGCAGAATCGGGCAAGGACTGGGTAATATGAATGTATATTAATATGATGCATTGAGTCAAACATAGCAATAATACTTAGAGCATATGTTGTATCTTATAGATGTTATGATCTTTGAACTTGTAACAGAGCTGTTCCTTGAACAGAAATATCTTTCTAAGTCATGTACTTTTAACTGACACTTTCTTTTGTACTATGTCTTTATTTGAACTTAAGTAAACTATTGCTTCATATTTTATAATATTCATAAGTCTCATAGCTTCATTTATATAAATGAATTGGTCTTTACTATACTTTGCTGAGCTGGCTGGCTTATTAGCAAAGTGTAAACTCGAATTCCACGTATTGGAAAAGAGCGCCCTATATCCAGACCAGATCATGTCAGGCCTGGACCACTAAGCGCATTTTCCTTTGGAGGAAACCGAGGCATAACACGACACTGAACATCCAGGTGGAGTAGTGGATCTAGGAGCACCCCCAGACTATGGACGTGAGATACCAGGGAGGGACGGACCCTATCAATGATGAGGGTCATCATTCCCCCAGCTTTTCCCACAACCATCACCTCTATCTAGTCAGGATTCAACTTCAGGTGACTCACTCTCATCCAGCCCCCACAACTGACAAACACTGGGTAAGCACCGAGACTGCTGGGCCTGGGTCTAATAAAAAAGAGAGGTACAGTTGTGTGTCGTCAGTATATTGATGACACCTTACACCAAACCCTCTGACCTCCCGCAAAGGCTGCATATACACGTTGGACAAAGGAGGGAATAAGATAGAACCTTGCGGGACTCCACACGTGAGGTCCTGGGGAGAAGATAAATAATCACCCAGCACCACACATTGAGTTCTCCTGGCCAGGAAAGAGCAGCACCATTCAAGAACAGTCCTGCTCACTCAGGCTCAGTCCCGCAACTGAGTCACCAACAACTCATGTTCAACGGTATCAAATGCAGTTGAGAGACCTAATAGTATCAGCAGGGTCGAACAACCCTGGTCCAACTCACAGGAGAGGTCATCGACCAAGGCCACAAGTGGAATCTCCGTGCCATAACCCAGATGAAAGCCAGACTGTGTGGGATCCAGGAAACTGATTCAATCCAGATGCTCCTGAAGCGGACTACCCACTCAATAACGTTAGAGACCGGCCGATAGCTGGCCAAGATTGACCATAGATGCCAGTTAAGTCCAACCAAAGCCAGCCCTGGCTATTTTGTTTGCCCTGAGCGTATCAAAAAATTGCCACTGCTTTCCCCACCCCCAAACTGCAGCAGGGCTGGATCCAAAATGGTGCAACATGTGAAACTACACAGGGCCTCATTAGTTGGGAGGCAGGACATGAATTAACTTGAAATGACAACATGAATGTGAGAAGCACTGGCATAAAATATGAGCCTAAAGAGCCTCCAATACAGTGAGTCTTGTTCCACAGAGGGGCCCCCTGACACATGAGGGTCAATATTAAATTATTTTTGACCACGCTGTCCATGAAAACCCAGGTGTTGGACATGGTTCAAAAATGCTTTTTTCAATTACGCAATTTGCATAAGTTACACCCCAGGCTGACCTTGCTACAGTCGTCCATGCCCTGGTGACTACAACGCTTTTTGTAATTTCCTCTTCTCCGGGCTACTGGCAGTGCTTATCTATCGATTGCAGCTTGTTCAGAATGCGGCAGCATGGCTGCTTACTAATTTGGGCAGCCATGATCATATTACGCCCACCCTGCATTAGCTGCCTGTGGAGCAACGGATTGAGTTTAAGATTGTGCTGCTGGTTTTTAGGGCCCTGAACGGTTTAGGCCCTGGTTGTATTTGAGACCCTAGTTATATTCAAGGCCTACTTCTGGAGTCTCACACCAATGGATATCTCTGCTCAGGAACCACCCGCTGTTTGGCTCTTCGGTCACCGTGCCTTAAGTTGGTGGGTGGTTGGGCTTTTGCTGTGGCAGGCCCCTCGGTGTGGAACTCCCTCCCTCCAGATGTTCATCTCAGTTCCCCCCTCCTTATCTTCAAAAAGCACCTGAAAACATGTTTGTTTTATAGGGCTGCTGGTTCCCTTAATTGTACTCTGTCCTCCCTTTTTCTTTCCCCTATCTTAAAGTACTTTATTACTGTTTTTGTTTTGTTTTGTTTTATACTTTTATATTGTGTTATATTCTGTGAAGTGCTTTGAATGCCATACAAGGCAGGGGGGCACTATATAAATATAATTAATTATTATGATGATGATTATACTCAAAAATAACATGTGTGTAAGATACAGGCCCACAATGTGAGGTGCTCTGGTGTCTGAAGGGGATGGTATGTCTGAGTGAACACCAAAAATTAATTACACTAACATGTCCCTTTTTCTGATGAGAAAATTGGTGTGTCCATCAAACATTCCTATGTTAGGAGAGGGCCCACAGGACAATTCACCCAGGGCCCTAACTTTTCCGGATCTGGCACCGAAGAGCAGTCAAGTGAGTCTGTTTCCTGTTCTGAGGCCAGGTGCTGCTACCACTCAGCCCACCGTAACCAAGCTCTAGAGGACAAAGTGTAGCCACCAAGCTGGGGCCTTGGGGATCAGTGCTGTGGCTGTAACTCGAGGTGCATCATGACCTGAGTTTCCAGCCCCCTGAGCCACTCAACCTGCCTGGAGCAGCCTCAGAAGGAGGTGCCCAAAATGCACAGCAAGGTGGCAACATCCTGCCCTCCAGAGCAGCAGCAGTGACTGGGTCCAGAAGAGGTGCTGAGTGCTGGCACAAATTAAGCCCCAGAGACGCCAGACCTATGTCAGCAGCAGCACTATGTCAGGCAGCTTAGGAGGATCCTTACTGTTGCTTATGGCTCAGTAGCACCATTGCCCCCAGAAAGCTGCTGTCCTGGATGAATGTCCCACATGGTGAGCTACTCCTGAGTCCAGCAGAGACACCGTTTACTGAAAGCTAAACTGTGACCACTGACCCAGCTACCAGACTAGAACAGATGCCCCCATTCTTTTACCAGCTCAGACATGCCGACACAACTTTAGTGGCACACCACCTCTTACTTATCAACACACTCAATAGCCACATACTTAAAAAGAACATAACACTGAAAAATCCTCTTGCATGAAACTGAAGACAAAATGGAGTAGGTATTAGTTGGACTATTACCTTAGCCATTAGAGCTTAAATTAAATTAAATGGCATTTAATTTAATTTCATCTCAATTCAAACAGCTGAAACACAGTCTTGAAGGGCTTAGCAAGCAACTATACCTACATTTTCATGGCATGTTTGACAATCTGCTGCAATATCCAGTTGGGAACCCCATTAGCTATGGTCCTGCCTTTGAAACTGCACCAGAGAGGTGACATGCTGTATTGTTATAATTAATATGGCACCAGCAATATACCTGGTACTGAACCACCATTAATTAGAAATGGGTCCCTGCCCCGGGGGGTTTACAGTCTAATATACCCAGGCGTGGGGAGGGGGAAGTGGATGACCAGTACCAGTTCCCTGATCCATACAATCCCCCTTGAGTCTCCAGAACATCCTTTAAGTCTCCTTTTCTCTAAGAATTTGGAAGCATCTCATTGCTTCTATCTCAATTTCTCATTGGCAGTTTATTAGCAATGATCTCTGCATCTCTCACAACATGTTTGGTCCTTAAAGATTAAATTTAGTTTCTCCTAAGGATTTCATTAATCTCACAGGTCTTCTCATTTCACCTAATCGAAACAGTGCTGCCAAATTTGAGGCTTAAAATCCCAACAAATGCAATTAAGAGAGAGGTTTTATGAAGTGCCGAGAAAAGGTTGCGCAGTGAAGAAATTCATCATAGCACTACAATGAACTTGCAGTGAGACAAACCAAATCAGCAGCAACCACATAAATTGTGTTCTATGGTCCAATCCTGCAAGCACTTACATGCATGTTTAACTTTATATCACATGAGAAGTCCTGGGTTTTTTTTAATCAATTCCCAAAGTTTCTGAACTCAATACTGGTTGGTGAGACTCATGCCTTAGCCCAGGGAAAAGTTTCTTTAAAAAAATTAATCCAGTGGAACTATTCCTGATAGTAAAGCATGTGGAGAACTACTCCTGGTAGTAAAGTATGCAAGGAGCTACTCTTGGTAGTAAAGTATGTGAACATTTGCATAATCAAACACAAGATATGTTTGTTTATGGGCAGGTTTTAAAAGTGTAAAGCTAGATTTTCAAGAGGTTAGCATGTCAGGAAAATGAGAGTAGAGATGGGAAATCTGATCCCATTGAAAATCTGGTCCTTATATTCTAAAATGCTGATAGAGAAAGTCAGCACCTCACAAACTAAGAAGAGGAGAAGAGCTGCAATGCCTTCTCTGTTCATTGGCCTGGAGTGTGCAGGACACTACCACCCACTTGGATCTTTGCCTCATCAAAAAGTAGTTTTCCTCTTAAGCTAATGTAAGATTGCCTTCCATCAGCTACTACAGAGCTCAGAATCCCTGCCTCCTTCTTCCCTCACTTTCTCAGGGGAAATGAGACCAAACCAACAAATGCCAAGTACATAATGAACAAGAAAGAAAGAAAGAAAATTAAACCTGAGAATCCTGCTTCATCTATTGATTACCAACCTGTTGCACAGAGTAGATCAGAAAGGTCTCTTACCACATAGCACATCTTGCTCTGTTTGGCTGCCTGGTTGCTTCTAGTGATGGTGGTGTCCCTGTGCTCTGCAATTGCTGCTCCCAGTGAATTTATTATTACCTTTTATCTGGGGAGGATATGAACGTCCCTCGCCCATGGAGATTTAATTGGAACTCAAACAGGTTTCATTCAGCCCTGCAGCTCCCTCTGCGTCAGAGGCAGAAAAGCAGGGTGGAGGGATGGGGGGAGGATGGAGAGATTAGCTGCAGCAATGAGGCACTGAGCTCCATAGCTTTTCATCAATGTTTATCTCTCATCAAGCACCTTAACTCTTGCCTGGGTCTCTGTAGCATGATGAATGTGAGCCGCCCTGGGCCTTTCCAGCTCTCTTCCTCTATAGTGTGAAAGGCTGCTGTGTGACTTATAAGGGTTTCTTCGCCCTATCTGAGTCATGCAACAGGCCTTTCACCTCTACCTCCCCATGTCAAGCCCCTTCAGGTCAGCAGGGACCGTACATCATCCCCAGCAGATGGCTACTGTATGATACTGACGTTACATTAATTTGATGGTTCTCAGCCCTGCTGTTCATTTCATAAAATCCCTCCCATCAGAACTGGGATTAATTAGCTGGCAGCTTCAGCAGTAAATGGACCATGGAGACTGAAGATGCCTGAAGAAGCTGGAGCCAGGGAGTGAAAGAGCTGTGGGGTGAAGGGCATCGACAGTACTATATCAGGCAGCCTAGGAGGAGGAACTGAGGAATGTCCATACTGCTACCTGAAGGCTGCTGTCATTGGATAGCTCCCCAAATGTTTCCTGCATTACCTTATTTTGAGACTTAAGGTTTCTACATTAGCCCACACCAGGTGGGTGTCCACCTGTCCATTTATTAGGTGTTTGTCCCCACCAACCACTTAGCCTCAACCCACCGGACATCCAGCCCTGACTCACGACGGGGTCTCAAAGAATGTGGAGCCCATCGTGCAGGCAAATGTGAGCTAGTGTGCACCCACATGTCCGTGTCCCATCAGTTAGGTTGTGTGCAGCGCCTCTGCATGTAAAGGTCCACCAAAACCATAGAGTCACGGGTGAAAAGCTTAGTGTCTGAGGAGTGACTGTTTCCTGCCTCTCTCTGCACTCTCACTGGTGCCGCGAGTGGGGTTCTACCCGTAAGCACATGAAATACATACATTTTGGGCTCCCAGGTACCAACTGCAGGGACAGACGAGATCCAGCTAAAATATGTTTTCTCTGAACACACCCAGGGAACAGTTCTAAGCAGACCATGCCAAGTGTAAGTGCTGGTGCTATCTACTCAAAAGATTGTGCTGACATGAAGGGCCAGATTTTCAAGTGCTCAGCACCCAAAATCAGGATCCCTCCCATTTTCAAACCAGCTGAGACATCGAAGTAAGGACCAGACTCTCAAAAGTGCTGAGCACCAAGCAAAAGAGCCCTGTTCAGGACAGAAATCTGGGCCAAGCCAAACTGCATTGGGTTCAGTTTGCTGATTCCAGGGCAGATGCATCTGGGTGCCCCCACCGCTGGAGTACCATGCTATCATAGCTCTAAGTAAAGAGCAGAGTTAACAAGGCATCCGCCTCCACTTCTTTCCAATACAGCCGAGCCCCCTACAGAGCACCATGGCATGGCATCATAGTGCTTTGGAAGATGTAGAGCATCCCACAGCCAGGAAACCTGGCCCACCCAAAGCATCTTGGGTAGAGATGCACCTGACCTGGCCTGATGGGATCAGTCACAGGCCTCTGCCTAGCAGCACCTGCTGTATCAGCTAACACCAGATTTTCCAGCAGAACTCAGTACCTTGGAAACCTGGGAATACAGCTGCTAAACTGGGTCAGACCACAGTCCACCTAGCCCAGCATCCAGCCTCAATTCTACAGAGGAGTCACAAGACCCTGTAAATGACTGGGCCTCAAACTGGAACCCTTAGGATTCTTGGGGCAAGAGCTGGCTCCACTGAACCATCACCATGCTCTGCTCTGACCCAGGGCTTCCAGCATAGGGCTGCTGTGGTCACACCTCTAGTCTTCCAATTGATCCTTGCTCCAGCCTTACCCTTCCCTTCACCCAGCTTCCTGATCAGATGCCTGCTAGGTAAAGGCTGGCTGCCAGCAACAGGAACCTATGTGGATTACTTGGTCACCTTACCCTTCCTGTGTTCTGCCCTGCATCTGTTCCACTCTGCCCTGTGTTTTCCCCTGGATTTTGTTTGAACCCCAGCCCTGCTCTGGTTTGGCCCTGATCCTGTAAAGCTCTCACCCCCAATCCCTCTGGATCTTGACAGACCCCTTCTGTAAGCACATGATGAATAATACGTCCCATGGAGGTCTCCTTCTAACTCCTAACTGGCAGAGACTGGCTAGGCCCTAAATCACAAGCTTTAATATTCCCAAACTCTGGTAGCATGAACCGCTGCAGCACTGGCTATTTCTGTCCCCTCTTTAAATCTCACTCAGTTTTTTACCTCAAGTAAGTGAGTTCGATAGGCTAACTATACCCCCATGAGAGAGCATTTCCTTTTGAATTTCTTTGTTTCATTGACTGTTGTGCTTGTGCTATGGGATTAGGAGAAAAAACGGGTGCTGAGATCTTCTAAAGGCATGCACACATGCGTGTGCACATGTGTGCACATGTGCATGCTGGGAGCTGTACACAATCTCTCTCTCTCTCTCACACACACACACACACACACACACACAGAGCAAGAACAGTCACTCCCACAACCTTCATTTCAAGTTATCCCAGATGGGCAATGTGTTGCTTCAAGTGGATAGTGTGCATGCTAGCAGTTAGAATGGACACAATTGCTAACATGGGTGATATCCACCTAGAGAATCACACCTAAACAAAAAAATGCAAAATCTCCTCATGGGGAGTGATTGTTTGTAAAGCCTAAGCTAGGAGTTGTAATTGCTTATCTCCTGCTGCAGATTTTGTTCCTCAAATATTTACTCAGAGTTACAGGCTGCCTGTATATAAACAAGCAGGCACCACCAGCCCAGCCTCTGACAACGCAGGGGTTGGAGGGTTAAATCTTATCCATCATTCTGGGCCCAAAATTTAAAAGGAGGCAGTTGCATCACACGTGTGTGTGTGTGTGTGTGTGTGTAGGTGCGAGGACAGCAGAAGATGCATTACTGCATGCAGGAGGCTTTGTCAGGATGTGTATTTGTGGAAGTGTGGGGAGGGGCTGTTGAGCTGTTCCATCAGTTTGTGTGTGAAACACTGGGTCAGTATAGGGAGAGGATAGTACATCTCTGCGGTGGTGTTGGCGGCAGCAAAATCTTGCCCTGACATGCGCGAGAGAAGCCGCGGCAGATCCCCGTTTGCACTGGCTCTTTTCCCATCGGCCAGCTCCTCCATGTTGCCGTGTCTTCCCTCACCCCTCCCACTGCTGCCAACGCTGCCGCAGGTGAGAACACAGCCTATGTGTCAGCACAGCAGAGTTGTAATTAGCCTATGGCCAACGTGGCAGTGGCCACAGGTACATTTACATGAGGGGCACCAACCAGGCATGCCCCAAGGCAGCTGAATCATCAACTGTGTGTCTGTTGTGCCACGGCTGCCTGTCCCAGACTCCCTTAGTGCTTAGCCAGTAGTAATGGGTGGTGCTGGGCCTTGCCGCAGGGGGCAGAGCCCCTCCCATTAGTACTGGCTAAGTGCACTGCTGCTTAGTGCTGGCTGGCAAAAGCAGCAGTGAAGGGAGTCTGGGGCAGGCAGCCTCAGCACAAGAGACAGACAGCCGATGATTCAGCTGCCTTGGGGCATGGCTGGTTGGTGCCCCTCATGTAAATGCACCTGTGGCCGCTGCCACGTTGGCCGTAGGCTAATTAAAGCTCTGCAGCACATCAGTGGGATATTTTGGATGCTTTTACATGGACTGCACCCACACCTCTGCTCTGCCTCACCCCCAGGTGGCCCATCCGTTTAAAGGTGGGCTGCCCAGATGTGAGGTGGAGCATAAGTGGACCAGGGCCAGCTCTGCTTGTGGTGCTCCAGAACATCTGGGAGGATCGCAAGTGGAGTGGGCCACCCAAACCTAGAGCACCAGCCAGCAATGGAGCAGCAGTCTGACTACTCAGCAAACGAGCTGTTGTAGCGCCACGTCAGCCCGGGGGGTGCCCCAGCAATGCCATCGAGCTGCGGGTGGCAACCTAGAGTGGTGGCCAATCGGCCTGCAGCTCTATGGTGTGGGGGGAGGGCACCGTGCGGGCAGACTGCGCTTCTAAGCGCCTCATTTAAAAGTGGCCTCAGATTGCTCTACCACTTGATCTAGAGAAGGAACAGCGGAGTGCTTTTTAATTCAGCCACTAGAGAAAGATTTTGCATATTGCCAAGTAGTTAAACAACTGTTTATTAGCTGCATCAGCAGTGCTGTGGCTGTATAAGTAAGCTTCAGAGCAACCATGAAAAGTAGCATGGATTCTATTCATAGAATCATAGAGTTGGAAGGGATCTCAGAGGTCCAACCCCCTACTCAGTGCAGGAAATCCATGGCTACAACAATATCCTTGACAGATGACTGTCCAGCCTCTGTTTGAAAACCTCCAGTGAAGGAGCCCACCACCTCTCTAGGCAATTTGTTCCATTGTCAAACAGCGCTTACTAAGAAGTCCTTCCTAATGTTTAACTAAAATCTGCTTTCTTGTAATTTGAGCCCATTATTTCGGGGGCAACAGAGAACAAAACTTTGCCATCCTCTCTGTGACAGCCCTTCAGGTATTTGAAGACCACGATCATGTCTTCTCTTAGGCTGTTTTTACATGAGATGCACTTACTCATGCCCACGCAGTGGACATGTGTGGGTACATCCCGTCTGAAAGCGGCAGTGGGTGGGTGTGCATGCACGCTCCCCCAAAACATGCACCTCCACCCACCTCCACCGCATGGAGCAACTGACAAAAATTCAGATTGCTCCATGCAATTAATGGGTGGGGATGGGTGTACACCCGTCTGCACCCACTCCCCCACACAGCCCCTGCAATGGTGCAACCATGGACTGCCGCTTGAGGGTGGTCCATTTAAAAATGGCCATTGTCTTCTCTTCTCTATAGGCTAAAGATACCCAGTTCCTTCAACCTTTCCCCATAGCACTTGGTTTCAAGACCCCTGACCATTTTTGTTGCCCTCCTCTGAATTTGTCCCAATTTGTCAATGTCCATCTTAAAGTACGGTGCCCAGAACTGGACACAGTACTCCAGATGAGGTCTGACCAGCGCAGAATAGAGTGGAACTATTACTTCTTATGACTTGGAAACTATGCTTCTGTTAATGCAGCTTAAAATTGATTAGCCTTTTTTGCAGTTGCATCACACCGCTGACTCAAGTTCAGTTTGTAATCGACTACAGTACCCAGATCCTTTGCACATGAACTGCTGCCAAGGTAGGTATCACCCATCCTGTATTTCTACATTTGATTTTTCTTACCTCAGTGCAGAACATTACATTTATCTCTGTTGAATTTAATTTTGTTAGTTTTGACCCAGTCTGTATTCCTTATTGCATCCTTATGACTAGAGCTGAAATCAATATCCAAGGCAAGTACTGTACCTGACAAATTCACCTGCTTCAATTTGGAGCCGATGAAGCGGCTAATCAGTCCTACATTGCTAAATATCTGCTTCAGATATTTCAGTTCAGTCATTTTGTTATTTTGTTATTTCAGTTTGGTCATTTTTGGTATATCTGTTCATTCATTTCACCACTATTGTAGCCAAAATCGATGAAACAAAGTAACTGAAATACCAAAATGACCAAAATACCAAAATAAATGAAGGGTCTGAACTGAAATAACTGAATAAGCAGATACGCAAAGATTAATTTGGGATGTGGATATCATTTGGTTGTTTGGAGAGGTGTGGGTATTCACCCAATGGCAAACCATGCCATTGGCACCCCCGAGCCCAGCGAGGACCTCCTAGGAATACAGGGCGTGACATCATCTCCCTGTGCTAGCCACCTGATCGGATGGGGACTCTGCACAGAGAACAAGGCAGAGCCTTCAGCTGGCGCCAGACTTAAAAGTGGGAAAGAGCAGGGCCAGGGGGCAGCTGCAGAGAGAAGGAGCGGGAAGCAAGGAGGGCCTTGTAGCCACACCAGGATTGTGTTCCCAACCCAGCCAGGAGGGCTACAGCTCAGTAGGTGGCAAGGGGCTCCTGAGACCCACCCAGATGAACCCCGTGCCCAACAAAGCCAAACCAGGATGGACTCGACACCCAGCTGGGGAATCCCGGCTCCCAGGGGCCCGGCTCCAGGGAACCCTAAGTGAGATAGCAGGGGAAGGGAAGGGAAGCGGTGCAGACCAGAGTTGTGGACCAGAGTTGTGGTCTCTGGATCTCTAGAAGGCAATGGCATTTGCCTTCCCAGAACAAGTACCACTGGGGTAAGCTCACCCAGGACAAGCCCAGAGGGGGCCCCAGGGTATCACAAGGACTATCCAAAAATGTGACTAATATCCACAAATACAAATCTACTATTTGTGTCAGCCCTACTTATGTCATTTCTCTGCTGGCTTATTTGGAAAATGTAGAAGCAGCTCCTTGCTCTTCACATTGCAAAGTAGGGCACTGGCTGAAAGGAAAAAGGGTCAGATGCACAGAGAGCACATAGAAGCAAAGTGACCTACAGCCTCCTGTCACTGTCTGTCTTGGTTTGGAGAACATTTCCCCAGGCTATAGAATGTTGGTGGCCCCACGCTGATGGGAAGAGTGTCAAAAATAAGAAAATGGTGGTGGCAAAGTACTTCAGATGAGATCTCTTTCACTGGGCCAACTTCTGTTGGTGGGAATACAGAACCCTTCCTCAGGTATGCAAAAAGTCCGAACAGACTACAGGATTTAACTCTCCAAACCTAGAGTGCTATCTGTTCCTCATGCCTCTCCTCCCATTTTACACGTATGATGGCCAACAGCTGCCATTAACACTTTCCTGCTTTACTGCTTTTTGCCATTGCATCCCCAGAGATTCCTTCCAACCCTAAAATTCTATGATTTGATGAGCAGATGGTTACTGTATCATAAGCAAAGTAGGAAGCCCCGTGCTTTGTTAGAGCAGCCTCAAGTGGAAAATATGTGGGGTGTGTGTGAATGATCCACTGTACATATTATGCAAATGTATGATTTATTTTATATCCTTATTCCATTGCTCATTCTGGCTTTTCTGCATAATGCCCAGGGTCTCCCATTTATAAATCACAAAATTTTACCTCCACCCTATCACAATAAAAAAACATTACTAATGCAGAGGAAACAAATCCTGTTCATTTTCACTTTCCTTTTATGTTTACATTTATATTTCCTTTGAGACCATTAACCTCTCAGCTGGGTGACCAAACAATTATTGTCACTGACACTAGAGGAGTACATTATGTCCGGTCAGAACAGCAGAGGCAGTGACCTTTAAAAAGGTTTGAGTGAATACAAAACTGGACTGAAGCTCAAAGTCTTCAGGCCTCAATAGGGCTACTCTGGAGTAAGTAGTTTGTGGTTCATAGCTCTAGGCTGCAATCTTAAATGTGCTTGTGCCAATTCAACAGGGCTTCATTAGTGCAAGCGTTTTTGGAACCGCAGACCAGAATTAGAGACAATCTTCCAAATAACCATATAACATGCAGTATGGTCACTTCACCACTGCCATCTGCTGGATGAAGTTAGATTATGTCAGGCTCTGTCCTGTAAATACTTACTGGAGATTCTCTTTTAGCTGAATTGAAAGAACTGAAGAAAGAAGATTAGTATATTATTTCAGCAACAACCATGCAAATCTGGGTGGCTAGTGACCATAGTGTGCAGCACAGCAATAGCTATGAAGCCAGGTTGCCATCAATTTGTTCCAATGCTCTGTTCCTGCTTTTACAGAGCGGGTGATGACTATGGGAAAACTTACTAAGTTTTTTCTTTGGAAATTTTCTATTTATGCATCATACACTTTCCAGTCTTCCCACCCTAGATTTTCCTTCTTTTCTTCTGAGCAATTTCTAATGAAACTATGATCTCATTTTCAGTCAAAGTCTATTCTGATAAGGCACACCAGTCTCTGTAGCCTACAGTGCACAAGGGAATGCTATCACCAGTACCACATCCAACCACCTTTGACTTCCCCAAACCAAAGCATTGGGTACCAAAGGATTCACAACTAGGTGAACTGGAGGAAGCTATCCAGTATGAGACCAAGCAGGATTTGAAGTTACAGCCTTCATGGATGTAATCAAGTGCCTTAATTGCTTAGCCACTGCACATCTCAAAAGTTTCTTAGGGCTAGATTTTCCAAAGAAATCAACACCCTCTTTCTAAGGTGCCTAAATGGGAGCTAAATTTATTTGAAAAATGTCATGATATCCTGCTGCTCACTACTCTTCTAGAACACAATATCCCTACCCACCACCCCCATAGAGCAGCCATTGTGATGGGAGACCTGGGGAGCAATAGTCCCTTTTCATTGGCATTCATTGGCTATGCTACTTCCATTCCATTAGAGGCATGGCATGGGGTGCAGAGATGCAGCAAGCAAAGAGTTAACCTCTTTTAGATTCCTTCCCACACATATACAACCAGGTGTAAAGGGTGGGTCTTTGTAGCTAAGCAAGCAATCAGAGATTAAGGGGTTAACCAGTGAATACTGTAAAAAGACTTGCCTGATAATAAAAAGAGTGTGTCAGACTAAAGTG
This sequence comes from Sphenodon punctatus, assembly GCA_003113815.1. Taxonomy (NCBI): domain Eukaryota; kingdom Metazoa; phylum Chordata; class Lepidosauria; order Sphenodontia; family Sphenodontidae; genus Sphenodon; species Sphenodon punctatus. The sequence continues at coordinate 241,527 of QEPC01010104.1, read as the reverse complement.
GCTTCTGAAATCTTATGAGTAAGGCTGGGCCTACAAGGCCTTTCTTCTCCTGTTTACCTATGGGCGAAGATGACTTTCTAATCAATGTGGTGGCAGCATCCGGTATATTGGAGGAAGCAGGGTTTCTCATTTGTGCTGGTGAAGGCTGGCTGTGTGGATTTTGATAAGTAACCTAACTTGTTGGTGCTTGGGATTCTCCATCTGTAAAATGGGTGTAAAGCTAATTTAGCTCCTCTTTGTTTCATGTGGATTAATTTTCCAAGTTACTAATAGAGGGCTATATTCTAAAATCCAAGAGGAAATTACTGACGGAGAAATAACTAAATGTTTACTAGGGACTGCACTGAATTAGTAATGTTTGAATGCATTTCTTACTAAAGACTTTCTAGCATGATGCTGCAAACTCCATGCCACATGGCACTCAAGAACACACTGAAAGCACCCCCTGCAGGGGCGTAGCTAGGTTGGAATGGGCCCAGGGACAAGAAATGGACTGTGGGCCCCCCCCCC
>QEPC01010104.1:209895-230739 GCA_003113815.1 Sphenodon punctatus | reverse complement strand
ACTTCTTATCTTTATGAAGAAGTGTCTGTGTCTAACATTGGAACACAAGTGAGCAACAAGGGCTCTCAAGCTCTTGCAAACCCAGAGAATAGAGTCTGTAAACAGGAAGGACGGGAAGGAACCCCTTGGGTGACAAAGGGGTTGTCCCTGCGACAGGCTTGAATAGACCAGAGAGAAAAACTGATTCAAGTCGGCTGTACGTGAGGGAAACTGAGTCACTCAAAACCGGTAAAGTGGGGGGGTGGACCTCCAACCCGTGACACCCATCATCCATGAATAGGGAGATTTTGTAGTGATTGGAGCCTATTTGTATTCCTGATATTTCTTGTTCTTGTCTTATGGCACATGCCAGTAATTCTAGGGTTATGTTAAAGAGCAGAGGAGGCAGGGGGCAACCCTTTCTTGTGCCTCTGATTACATAAAAGGGTTTGGATAGGTTACCGTTTATTAATAGTCACGAATTTGGGCTTAAGTTTAAGGCCTTTATTGCATGTTAAAAAATCCCTTTTATTCCCATTTTTTCCATAATAAGGTGTAAACAGTTCGGTTCCAAACAATCAAAGGCCTTCTCAGCATCGGCTGAAAGTATTAGTGTAAGGACATTTGTCATTTGTGCTGCGAAAATGAGATTGACAGTTTTTCTGATATTGTCTATTCCTAGCCTGTTTGGAATGAAACCTGTTTTCACCAATAATTGCTATCAGCCTGTTTGCCAGAGTTTTTGCAAAGACTTTGTAATCAATATTCAGTAGGGATATTGGTCGGTAGTTGCTGCATTCGTCATGATTTCTACCCGGTTTTGGTATTAGGGTAATTACTGCCTCATAAAATATGGGAGGCATTTTCTGTGACTCTATAATATTGATAAAAGTGTTTGTCAAATGGGGGAAGATGATGTTGCTGAAAGTTTCGTAGAATTCTGCTGGTAGGCCATCGGGGCCACATGCTTTGTTTTTGATGAGTTCTTTTATTGTTAATTTAATCTCTTCAATGGATAGGGGGGCATTGAGGAAACTAACCTGGTCTCAACTTGAATTTTGGGATTTCATATTTATTAATGAATTCCTTTATCATTACAGGGCAGGATTGGATGTCGTACAGAGCTTCTGATAAAAGTCTACAAAAGCATCCTGTATTTCTTCCTGTTTGGTCATTGTATTACCGTTTTGGAAGTTTTATCATTGGGATAAAGGATTTTTTTCTTTTCTTTTTTGTCATCTGTGCTAGGACTTTCCCTGGTTTATTGCAACTTTGAAAATAAAAGCGTTTAATTTTTCTCAATTGTTGGGTGATTTTGTGTGTGTCAATTGTGTTGATTTCACTCTTTATTTTTTGGATTTCGATTTGTGTCTTTTTGTTGGGGGAATCTCCTATTTTTGATTTCCAGTTGCTGCAACTGTGCATAAAGTTCTGCATTTCTTTCCTTTCTCTTCTTATTTTATTGCAGCCTTAATGGCTATAAATTTGCCCCTTAATACTGGTTTTGCTGCTTCCCATAGTTTGTGGGGAAGAGGCTGAGCCCATATTTAGGTCAAAGTACTCTTTTAGGTCTGTTGTTATTTGTTCCTTTATCCATTCACACTTGAGAAGACCTCTATCAAGTTACCAGGTTCGCCCAGCTGTTTGTTCAGGATGCATCCAAGTGAGTTTGGAGATTATTGCATTATGGCCTGAAAAGGTGACAGGTGTCACCTCACAGCTTAAACATCTGTGAAGGGAGTCTTTTTCTAGCAATATATGATCTATTTTAGAGTATGTGTTGTGTACACTAGAGTGAAACGTGTAACTCCTGGTGGATGGGTTTAGAAATCGCCAGACGTCTAACAGGTCGTGCTGGGTTATTACTGAGGTTATATTTTTGAGTATTTTTAAGAAGGGAGCGTGTGGAGTGATCTAGGACTGACAGCAGGGAGTTAAAGTCTCCCTGTGTAACTAACAGGCCTTCTGTGTTTTGAGTAATGATGGGAATATATTTTTGGCAGAATTGGTTGGTGTTTGTATTTGGGGCATATAGATTGACCAGGGTCATCTTTTGGGAGTTTAGCATTCCTGTCAGTAAAAGGAACCTGCCTTCCTTGTCTTTCTTTAATTGGAATAATTTGAAGTTTACTGATGTTGAAAAACCTATCAGGACTCCTGACTTTTTTTCCCCCTCCCACAAGAGGCATAAATGGGTGAAAACAGACATGACGCTAACCACCCTTTAACCACCCTTGGTGGTCATTTATGCATGTTGCAGGTCTGCATAGGGCACCAATACAGCCATGCAACATGCATAAATAACCACCAAGGGTGGTTAAAGGGTGGTTAGCATCATGTCTGTTTTCACCCAATGTCTCCCATATGTCTGCTTTTAAATCTATGAAGGTCTTTTTGTAATAAATGTGATTCCTGAATGGAAAAAAAACTCAATTGTCTGGTCTTGTAGGAAGTTTGTCACCTTTTTTTGCTTTATAGGGTGGTTAAGGCCCTTGACATTTAAGGTTAAAAATCTCATGAGGGTTTTGTTTCCAGCTGCTACTGCCATAAGGGTAGTTGGGGCTTATCTGTGTTTGGCTTATTTGGGCCTATACCAATTTCTGGCTGGATGGATTGGTTCTTAACTTCTTTTTTGTGACATGGACATCTCTCAATCTTAAATTACAGAATACATAGTACAGCGTTAGAAAATGTTTGGCACAACTTGATAACTTTACAAGATAAAACAATAACATAAATAGCAGAATTGGCATCTCGTGCCCATTGGAGTAATATGATCTCACTTTTTCAGCGAGACTGAAATCATTTGTGGGGGTTGTCATTGTTTTTAGTGTCCCCCCCCCCCCACTTTTCCCAGGTTTCTCTGAATCAATATAAAGAGGGTTATCGTGGATACACAATCTCCACTATGCCCTGTCAGTCTTTATTTTTAAGCGCATTTTTAAGCATATCCACATAAAGATATGTAGTTTTTAAATTGTGTTCACAACCAAAATACAGCATAAGTAGACAAGCAGCCAAAAAGACAAAAAAGGACCAAGTAACCACATGTGGAACATACCTGAAAATGAGTTTGTGGGTGCCCAGAGAGGAAGAACGTTGTTTAGGTTAACTTTGCTTGAAGAAGATGTGACCTGAATTTCCCCTCCTGGCTCCTGTTGTGTTTTATTTTAATATTAGTCAGGTTTCTGTTGACTGGGTTTGTAGGTTTGTAAAAATATTTCTAAATCCATGGTGTCTTCGAAGATCTTTTCTTCGTCCCTTAACCAGTATGGCCATTTTAGCTGGGTGACACAATTGAGGCTTTAGATCTCTGTCAATTAATTCAGAGATGTATTTTGACCAGGCTCTTGGTCTTTTCATGGTTTCAGGTGTGTAGTCTGGTTGCACCGTACGTTTATTGCCTTGGTACTCTAAATTTTGATATATTTTTTTCCCTCGCTAAGGCCAGCAAGTTTTCTTTGTCTTTAAATTTTAAAAACTTGACAATGATGGCTCGGGGGGGCGGTGGGGGCTCAGTTTCTTTAGGTTTAGGTCTCAAGGACCTGTGGGCTCTCTCAATTTCCAAATTATGGAGGTGCTGCTGTTCAGGGAAGTTTGTGGTAAAAATCTGGTTGAGCAACTCCTGCATCCCTCCTGACTTTTACCCCCATTATGCATAGGTTGCTGCGCCTTGACCTAGTCTCTAGTTCCTTGTATTTAGAGCAAAGAAAATTCACTGACTCTTTTAGCTTCGCTATTTCACTGTCTGCGCTTAGGGCTTGATCTTCTAAGCCCGAGATACGTTCCTCAGTGGTGTCTATGAGCTTGCCCATGCTTTCCAATTTCTTGTTCCCCTCCTCCACTGTGAATGTGACCCTATTTATTTTTTCAATAAGCTCGTACTTGTCCTGCTGGGATTCTGCCCGTGCAGCCTTAACTTCAGCCAATATTGACGCCATGTTTACTGAATCCCCCTCTGGTTCCCCTGGGGTGGGGGGCTGGGCCGCGGTTGCCATTTTGAAACTCACCGTGCTTTCCTGGGATGCCTCAGTCACCTGTTTTTGTTGGCAATAACGTGTTGTTGGCACTTTTTCTGCTTGCTTTTTTGTGGGTCCCATACCCCGGTGTCTTAGTTATCTGGTCCTGAATTGTGCCTTTTATTTTACCAACTCTGGTTTTCTTTTTTCTGTTAGGACATAAACTAACATTATCCTGGGAAAGCAGGGATGGTTGACAGCTTTGTACCATGTGTGGGGAGCCTTTTCTCTCCTGGGGACCACTCTGAAAATTAGTCTAACCTCTGCAGGCCAGATAAGGGTTGGCAGGGTGGGGATGCTTAACGGGTGTGCTTAGGATGAGAGACGGGAAGGTCGGGTTCTGATAATGGACCTATACCATGGATCTATTCCCTATCCCTGAGTGCACGCCTTCATATTAGCTCTCTTCCCCCTGAGCTCACTCTTTCAGTACTTGAAATGTAGGGGCTGGATCCAGGAACTGGAAAAGGGCCAGGGTTCCCAATTCTTGCTGTATACTCCTGGTACTAAAGATCAGTATACATGCAAGATCATGGCTAGTCTGTCAGTTTTGCATAGTTAGCTCTTAAAATCTTGAAGCATATAGTCTGGTGGTGGAATTCCAAAAGTGGCCTAGAAATCACTTTAGGGGGACCACTTGTTAGAATTTGAGAACAAGTATATTTGTCATACTGGTTCATAAGGATCAGAAAAAGTGTTGTCATTCCTGAATCTTATTTATGTGGTCTTGGAACAGGTCACCTGAACCAAATTCCTGTTACATAGGCCCTTTCTACATGGGTCTCTCCCATTCATGAACATGCAGAAATCTGCGTGTTCATGAGTGGGAAAGGCCCACGTGAAGGACATGGCACAGACATACACAGTGAGTGGGGGTGCATGCGCACTCCCTCCTAACATGCATCCCCACTTATCTCCATGCACAGAGCAACTGGGGGAAATGGAGATTGCTCTGTGCGTGGAGATGAGTGGGTGGTGACTGGGGATGCATGTGCGGTCATGTGCACCCCCGCCCACCCACCGTGTACACACCAGTGCGCCCACGCACCCCCCACCCAGTGGCACCGTGTAAAAGCGACCATAGTCTGGTGGCAAAATCAGCTAACATTATGTCGGGGGGGGCACTTGTTAGAAGCTGGCAATAATTATATTTTGTCTTTTTGCTTCATAAGGGTGACGCAAAGTGTCACAACATAGCAATGCCAGACCTTGTTTGAAGAAACATAGCTGCTTTCCATGCACTCACTGGCTGTGATACTGTTAGCCAGTTTTATGGGATTGGCAAGAGAAGTGCCTGGAAAGTATTTAATGAGTGCCCTGATCTCCTTGATAACTTAAGAAGAGGTGATCTGACAGAAGAAATTGTGCAAAGCAGAAGAATTTGTGTGCTGTCAGTACCTACCCAGGTCACCAGTTGTGCTCATCAATGATGTTAGAAACCAGCTGTTCCAGGTACAAAGGATCTTGAAAATTTACCACTGACAGCTGATTCTTTCAAACATCCTATCTCCCGGGCTCACTACCAAGCACTGATCTGGCAGTCATTAAATGTACCATAACCAAAACTGCCAATCATCTATAATAGTGGATGCTGTCTAGACAGTAATGAGTTAAAGTCACTGCTGTCAACAAAGCAACCGTTTCCTGTAGAATACAGGGTCCTGGTAAAGTGCAATTGAAAGAACTTTGCAGCCTCCAGTTGTTCATGTTGAGCTGGCCTTTTCTCATGTACAGAAGCATGTTCTGCAGCAAAGATATGTGCCAAAATCCATGCAGTCAGCATGATGATGGTGATTAATTCAGTCATCAATGTAACAGCCTTGCTCTTGTGTGTATTTATTTATTTGTAAAATCTGTGATGCTCCCCCTTTGTAACGGTAATATATATATGTTTTACTAATGTTTGAATCACTTCCATGGGACTGTATATTAATTATGTTGAAACATGTAGAGAGGAAGGCACTCTACTTAGCAAGTTGTTCCTCACAAGTGCTAGAAATAAAAGTTTGCATAAATATAGTCTGCTAAAACCTTTCCCCCTGAAATTCCAGGTTTAACAAGACTTATTTAAAGTAACCTGTTTTATGTTTTTTTAAATAACATTGAGAAATAACACTTGTTGTCATCCTTATGAAGCAATAAGACAAATGTAATTGTTGTCAGCTTCTAACAAGTGGGCCATCCTGAAGTCATGTTAGCCGATCTTGTCACCAGACTAAACCCTGATTATTAGTGGTTCTCTTTCAACGGACATCCATGCTCTCATTCCTTTCCATTTGCCAATATCATTCTGGAAATGGGGGTTTGCCCTCATGTATGTTGCTTTGGAGTGTTCTACCCACTTGACACTCCCCTCCCATTCTTCCATGAGCACAGGGACTCAGGTGAGGATGGAGGAAGAATAGTGACCTTTCTGAACAAGCAGGATTTAAGCGAAGATGGAGGATTGTACGTGTGTGTGTGTGTGTGTGTGTGTGTGCGTGTATGCGCAACCTCACATATAGTGGTTAGGAGAATTACTTCCCTCTTCAGGTCTTCTGCAGCTCCAGCAATTCTCAGCACTTCCTTCCTTCTTTGTATATCCTCACGCAGCATCTCTGCCTTACTGACTGACTGCTTGTTGTTCCAGCTTCCCCTGCTAGCAGTTTCCTTACAAGTTCCCAAACAGGGAGATCAGGGGAGAAGAACCGTTCAACCTCCAAACCTCCTCCATCCCCAAAACTGGCTGAAGAGTTTGGTACTTCAGAGTGCCCTGGTTTGGGCCCATGTTGTGCAGAACTGCATTGCATAACCCATGATGATTTGATAGAAAGGGCTTACTTTCTGCCCTGCTCTAGGATGTGATGTCTTGCCTAGGGAAGCCCAAGAACAGATGCACTTCCATGTCCCCATACCACTTTGCACTTTTACGATGCATCACTGCCCTGCTAGACTCCATCCTGCAAATGCCTGCTGCAAACATAGAGTAAATGTGCGCTGGAGCATTCTGGTCAGTGAGACCAAGCAGGTGTCAGCAAAGGGCCTGAAGGACACACACACACACACACCCAATCTGCCAGGGAAGGCGTTTGCAGGTAGCGCTGAGCCGTCTCAACACCTAGTGCGTATGGGCAGGTGCAAGTGGGTTAGTAAGAACAATGGGGGAGGTGCATCTCATAACAGGGAAAACAGCAAGCCTCACTACTAAGATAGGCTCACGCTAGGGCTGGACAAGATTGAAAATGCAAGGGGGGGGCGGGAAATTTTGGAGAGAAAAAGGGAAGGAAACAAGGAAAATAATATTTGAATGAAACTCTTTTCACCCCTTTATATGTCCCCCCCCCCCCTTTGCAGTAACACTTTTTCTCATGCGCTGGCGCTGCAGGATGGGTGGGATAGCGCTGCTTTGGATTGTGAGACTGAGATCAGGTCTAGATGTGATAAGTCAGAGGTGAATCATCGCACCTACAGTTCGTCCGTTCCCTCCCCCTCCCTGATATCCCAGCACCGTGGCCAGCTCCTCGGCCCGTCCCTCTTGGCGGCCGCGCGCCTTCCCTGTCTCCTCGGCAGTTCCGGGTCTCGGGGGCGCGGGAGCGCCTATATCAGCGTCTGCGCAGTAGCGCTGCGGGTTCAGACGGAGACAAGATGGCGGCGCTGCGGGCGATCCGGGGGATGGTGAACGGGGCCGTGTCTGAGTTGTCTGGGGGCTCGCGGGAGCAGGCGGCCGCCGTCACGCGAGACTACCTCTCCCAGCCTCGCCTCAGTGAGTGCGGACGGGACGCGACCTGACCTGATCTCTCGCCGCCCACCCCCCCCGGGGTCCAGCTCCCTGACCCCCAAATCTGCGTCAGGCCTGAGCTCTCTCCCTGCCCCAAGCCCCCCTTTCCTGTGCCCTGCCCGCTCACAGGAACCTTCTTTCACCCCGCATTTCCCTTCCCGGGGGTTCCTCTTCCAACCCCTCTTGTTCCCATACTCTTCCCTTCCTAGGCTGGCCCCTTTGCTCTAAACCCTCTAGTCACTGTTGCCCTCAAGCTTGCTTGGGGGGTTGGACCCTGCTTCTTCGCCCCCCCCCCCCCCCCAATGTTTCTTGGTGTGCCGTGGGGTCCTGAGCATTTTAGTCTTGCCTGGCAGCCTGTTGGGGGGGCGCCCAGTTCAGCTGTAGTGTAGGTCTAAATGTGGTGTAGGTCTAAATGTGATCAGGCTTTTTACTTGCTATGATGGTGCAGGGATAGGAATAGGGGGAGGGTCAATGAATGGGCCTATGTGGTATGTAGGGAATGGTGAGGGGGTTGTTGGGTATGTGTCATCCCTTTAAGGTTTTTCGGGTTTATAGTAAAGAAGGCTTCCCCTGTGTGTGATCTGAGCTCTTATTCCTGCACAGGACAAATGAAAAAGGTATAATTAGGTTAGTTTATATAAATCATAGTTTCCACACATTATTGCATGTGAACTTCCCCTTGGAGGTGGTGTAGGTGAGATTATAAAAAGCAGAGTGGTGATCCCAAAAGAGTTTAGTGGCTACATTTACCAGCCCAGAGACTTGAGTCACTAGACTGTCATCAATCGAGATTAGTGGCATCGCTTGGCATGTAAGACATGTTCACTGCCAAATTTTGGTTTCCATATCAACAGAATAGGCAGATGGTGGCAGATAGAGCAGTATCTAGCATCTTGAAGATGATGCTGGATTTTAAGCTCTTCCTTATTGAATATTAATTTGTCCTGAGTTTCCTTTGAACAAAGGACAGTGAGGGATTGTGAAACATAGCTCATCCCGTGGGTTGACTAATCTGTTACTGATCAGTCTCAAGGTCATGTGGTAACACTGCAGAATAAAGGGAAGTAGCACAGATATGCTAGCTGCCTCTTACATTACAGGGTGTTTTATAGCAACATGCAAGTGCAAGCTGCTTGGGACTGATGTGACTGGCTCTGGCATAAGTTAGTCAAATCCTTATAATTTAATTAGATCGGGGGGAAAGACAATGTGGGTGAAGGGGAGGTAGGCACTCGTTTGTATGTGCTTCTAAAAAAAGGAGACCAGTTGAAAGGCTACCAGGTAACGCATCTCTCTCTGCAGACACGGAAAACATTGCAGTAAGACTACCTTTGCTGCATGGGCGAGAGGGAAATGGAGCTGATAACATAAGAACTGCCATGTTGGGCCAGACCAAATGTTCCTCCAACCTGTACCCCGTCTCTGACAGTGGCCTCTGTTGAATGCCTTAAGAGAAGTGTGCACAAATAGAGCAGGACACTGATCACTTTAGGGCTGCAGTCCGCTGCCGCGTCTGTGCCTTGCATCACTCTTAACCGCGCCAGAGCATCAGGTGTGAATGTGGTGTATGTTCTGCTTCTTGCAAGCAGAGGTTGCTGCCCCCAACTATGTTCGTTAATAGCCATTGATGGACGTATCCTCCGTGAGCGTATCTAACTCTTACCTAGAAATCAGTTGGTCTACACATGTGGCAATGAATTCAGAGGTTGATTGGGTGTTGTGTGAAAGTGGGTTTTTTTGTTCGTTTTTAAAGACTACTGCGTGATGGGGTGTCCTCTACCTTTTGTATTCTGAGAGAGTAAGTAAGCTCCTACTTATTTTCCTCACATTCTTTGTGATGGTGGACCTCTCTCGTACCCTTCTGTCATCTCCTTTCTTGGGTGAAGAGCCTTAATCTTTAATCTCTCCTTATGTAGAAGCTGTTCCATACCCTCCACCATCTTTGCTGCACCTCTTTGTACTTTTTTTTAGCCCTATACATTTTCAGGTAGGCAACCAGAATTGCATAAACAGAAGCAAACAACAAGAGGTCCCAAGCATCTGTACTAGAATTGATGGTGGTTTATATTGTCTGACTCTATCACCAACATCTGAGACCTACCTTGATATGTCTTGGAAGGTGAATCTCTCAAGAAATCAACAATAAGAATCCATTTCATGAAATTAATTCTGAGAGGGGCTCTGCGGTTGAAGTCTGTTGAAGTTTTCATAAAGCAGTTAGGGATCAGTGTGGTACACATGCTCAGCAACAAAATAAGAAAGCAAGAGGCTCAGTCTAAGCAGAGCCTACAGGTGCTTTTTAGTGCTGGACTCCCAAAGGTGCTGAAATTCAATAACTGGAATTGGAAGCCAAAGTTTCAATCAAATTACAGGGTGAATTAATCTCATCCCTATTTTAGACTCAACAAGGGAGATGGAGTCATTTTCTCCTGTTCTGATACCTCTTCAGAGGAAAAACTTGAAATATTTGCACCCCTAAGCTCTCAATTAAGATGAGCTTGCGAGCTTTTTGGATACATATTCCAAGCTAAAAACTACGAACAGAAACTAGTGTTTAGTAAAAAGTAAATGCTGAAAATACAGACTTAATTTGTGTGTAATGAAATTTGGATTGTGAAAATACTGAATTGCCCCTCTGCATTACACTGGTCCTCAGGTTTTCAGTTATATTATGTAAGCGATATGTGTTGTGATAGATGAGAGCATGGGCATGACTTTGTATGCCAAGTGATTGTAATTGTGAAACTAAAGAAAAGAGGAAACTTGCAAGTTGTACAGGAACAGGGAGTTGCGAATAAAGCCCAAACTGACCAGAGCAGAGTTTAGGCATATAGGTATTCCTAAGCAGATCATACCAGAGGTCCGTCTTGGCAGATGGTCCATCTCTGATAATGGCCAGCACCTTCAAAGAAGGTGTAAGATGCTTCTCCCTCCCCTTGCTGTCCTGGTGTTCAGCAGCTGTAGGGGACTGGATGAGGCTGAGCCAGTTGAGGCTCAATCCCGATAAGACAGAAGTGATGTTGGTTGGCGGGACCGGTCATCTGAATGAGGAGGCCGCCCTCACTATTGAGGGCATCCTCTCTCCATTGGTTCCATCTGTGTGGAGTCTGGGGGTGCTCCTGGATCTGCAGCTAAGCCTGGATCTTCAGGTGTCGGCTGTGGCTAGGTGCGCCTTTTGCCAATTACATTTGGTAAGACAGCTCTACCCATAGTGTCTGACTCCAATCTTGCCACTGTCATCATCTGTTCATCACCTCGAGGCTGGATTATTGTAATGTGCTCTCTGTGGGGCTGCCCATGGTGAAGGCTCAGCAACTGAAGCTAGCACAGAATACAGCGGCTTATCTCCTTATTGGGATGGGTCGCAGGGAGCACATAACTCTGGTGCTTCATTCTCTGCACTGGCTGCCGATTGTTTTCCGAGCCTGATTCCCGGTGCTGGGTTTGACCTTTAAAGCCCTGCATGGTCTAGGCCTTGCTTATTTTTATTTATTAAAACATTTGATATCCCGCCCCTCCTGCCAAAAGCAGCTCAGGGCAGCTTACAATATATAAAAGTATTAAAAAAACACAGAAAAATACACAAACAGTAACATAAAACATCTAAAGTAGGAGGGAAACATCCCCCTGGGAAAATAGGAGGGAGGGGAAAAAATACCCCACCTTTACCACTCCCCATAAAAATAAAATCCCACTCACCCATCTCCCTCGCCAAAGCCCTGGCGGAACAACCAGGTTTTTGTTGATGTTGGAAAGAGGAGAGGTCCGGGCCACCCAGGCCTTTGCCAGGAGGGAGTTCCACAGCCTCGGCACAGCCACTGAGAATGCCCTCTCCATAGTCACTACCTGGGGGACTTTGAGAAGGGCGCTCCTGGTCGACCGCAGGGGCCGATCCAGAGCATGAGGAGTGAGGCGATCCCACAGATATATGGGGCCCAAGCCATATAGAGCTTTATAGGTAAGAACCAGCACCTTGAATTGGGCCCGGAAGACTATAGGCAGCCAGTGCAGAGAACAAAGCACCGGTGTAATATGCTCACAGCGACCCATCCCTGTAAGAGATGTGCAGTCACTTTCTGCCCCAGCTGCGGTCTCCAAACCATCACCATGGACAGCCCCACGTAGAGCGCGTTACAATAGTCCAGTCTTGAGGTGATGAAAGCATGGATGATAGTGGCCAGGTTGGAGTCTGAGATGTATGGCCAAAGTCGTCGCACCAGGTGTAATTGGCAGAATGCGCTCCTCGCCATAGCTCCAACCTGTGGGACTCCACACAAGAGGTCCCAGGAAGATTAAAAATGGTCCCCGAGCACCACTCGCTGAGTTCTTCATGCAATGATCAAGCGGAACCATTAGAGAACAGTCCCACCCACCCCAGCACAGTCCCGTAGATGAGTCACCAACATCTCATGGCCAACAGTATCAAAAGCAGCTGACAGATCTAATAGAATCAGCAGGATCTAACAACCCTGATCTAATTCATGGTGAAGGTCATCTACCAAAGCCACAAGTGCAGTCTCAGTGTCATAGCCCGGATGAAATCCGGACTGCGAGGGATCTAGAAAACCGAGTCTGTCCAGAGACTCCTGTAACTGCCGAGCCACTACCCATTCAGTAACCTTCCATATAAAGGGAAGGTTAGAGACAGGCTGATAACTGGCAAGGGAGTCAATGTCCAGAGACTGTTTTTTGAGCAGGGGCCAGACCACTGCTTCTTTAAGGCAGCTCGGCATCCTGCCCGGGATGGGCACAGGTCCGGTCCACAAGTGGTGGCTCTGACCATCCCAAGAACATCCTCCACATCAGCAGGCAAGATCCACTGAAACTGATCCCACAAAGTAGGACAAGGCAGGGCTTCCACAACCTTTGGTTCTCCTACTGTAATACGTGCAGCATCGAAGTTATGAATGCGAACCATTTTATCAGCGAAATAATCAACAAACGACACAGCGGGCACTGGAAGTTTCCATTTCCAGGTGGAGGGAGGCCGGACCAACCAGCCCCCCTCACCACCTGGAAAAGCTCTGCTGGATGAGACTTCGCTGATGCTATGCACAGCCATGGCATAGGCTTGCAAATTGGCTTATGTTGCAATCTGTCGACTTCAGCATGAGAACAACGCTACCATCGCTTTAACCGCCGCCCTTGTTCCTTCAGCAACTGCAGATCCTCAGTGAATCAAGGAAGCCTGCAGTGCCGATGCCTAGGGAGCAGACTCCTAGGAACCGTCCGGTCGATGGCCTCAGTCAGCAAGATGTTCCAAATAGCAACAAGGTCATGGAGCGTCCAGCCGTCAAGATCAGAGGGTAATTCCCCAGAGCATTTTGGAACCTCTCCGGTTCCATCAGTCTCCGAGGACAAACCAACCGAAGATTGGAAAGATTGCCTCCCCGGGTCCTGGGGTGACCCCTGCGGTCATCTGGAGACGCTCTCCTGGAGGTGCCACATTATAGGCAGGTCTGAACGGACAGAAGGACGTTCTTGGTGGCCGCACCGTCGCTTTGGAATGCCCTCCTGGTGGAGGTCCGCCTCAGCCCGGATCTCCTGGTTTCTTGACATAATTGCAAGACCTGGCATTTCCGCCAGGCATTTTGGGGGAGGTGGAGGGTTAGGGTAGGATTAGTTTTATTGCAGACCTGTAATGTTTTATTTTGTGATGTGTATACCTTTGAGATTTTTAATTGTATTTTTATAATTTTATAGTTATATTTTGTTGTAAGCTGCTCCGAGTCACCAGAGGCAAGAGGGGTGGGGTATTACGTGGAAATAATTTTTTTTTTTTAAAACAATTCTCCATCCCCTTCACTGGGCAGATGTAGTATCTGTTCTCATTTTTTCCTGTCCATTCCCACCCAAGTCATTGTCTCCTCTCATATATACCTGTCCTAAACTTGCTCAGTCTATATAGTTCTAATTTGTTACGTGGCTGAGAGAGAGCACCCTGTGTGGCCCAGCAGCTTGCATAATCTTACCAACTACAGTTGGTCCAATAAAAGATATTGCCTGAAGTGCTTTGTCGCCATCTCTTACATTTGGGACCAACATAGCAACCACCCCCGTTGCTCATTAAAGACATTACTATATGTTTTTCTAAACCAATTTCTGACCCATGAGGCTTTATGCCACTTCACGAAGTTTGGAACCATTCTCATCTACTTGTGTTGTCTGTCCATTGCCTCTTCGAATTTCACATAGTTGTTGGCCTTGTATGCTGTGACTTTTGCAAACTGCACCTTCCAAATTAATTATCCCTTTGTTCTTGTGTTATGAGATGAGAACAGTAGCTCCAGATCAGCCTTCTCAGTGCCATTATTATCTTAATCATGCCTCCTTTCTGAGGCAAACAGCTCAAATCTTTCTTCATAGGAGTTTCTCCGTGCCTTGATCATTCTTCGTTTCATTACTCTTTTTTTCTTTCACTTACAGTTGACGCTGTTGTGCCATAAATAACTGTGAAGTATGAATTATTTCAGACTAATTATATAGTCTGTTTCCTGGCTTTTGCTTTGCTTTGAAGCGGAGTCTCTTCTCAACTTTTAAATCCTGGTTAATAGTTATGATTCCTTCCTCCTTCTAAATCCTCCTGGTTTTGGACCGAGTTGTTTTTGTATGAAACATTCCTCCAGGCAAAAAGCACAAAACCAGATGGTGTAACCTAATGGGGTGAGTGAGGATCTTGGAACATCAAATCTGCATGTTGGGGTTTTTGTTGATGTTTCAGTTCAGCTTTTCATGTTTCTAAAGTGGACTGCAGTTTCTATACATCCTTTAAAAATTAGATAAATGGCTGGCCATCATGTATTGAGGTGGGTTTATTCAAGGATTTTTGCCAGTGTTCTGTCACTGCTACTGGGCACTAGTTTTCTGCTTTCAGTCTCTGAACTGGTTGTGTTTCTTTGGTAAAGGTATATAACTTGAAGTTCTTGGGCATTCATTGAGAGGAAAAGTGTCTTAAGTTTAAAGCAGTAGTCCCCAAATTTTTTACGGTTGTGAACCACTTTCAGAGTTCAAGATTTATGATGAGCCATTCTGGACAGAGCAGCAGAACCAACACATGGTGCAGCAGTGCACGGGAACTCCTAGTGCATGTTAAAACTTCTCTATGTTCTCCCTTCTTCCCCCTCTCAACGTTTTGCATTTGTTTTCTGAGCTGTCACAAGCAACATGAAGGGGTCATGATCAACGTGTCGCTCGCAAGCCACAGGTTGCAGGCCACTGGTTTAAAGTATTAAACTCAGGTTTTCCTTGTGGACCACCACCAGGGCCGGCCCCAGGCATATGCCTCGTGTGTGCACCACGTTGTTCACATGGGGCTCCCCCCACCCATGAACACACAGAAATTTGCGTGTTCGTGTGTGGGACAGGCCTGTGTAAAAAGGGCCACATTCTCACATATTACCTTAGGTAGGAATTTAGGATGTAAAACAATATCTATTCTATCTTGGAAAATCTGCAAATATGGTTCTGAGATTAATTATGGCTGCTATTTCACTAACCGTTCTTAATGAAGTTATTGCTAACAGGAATACTGTCTTTAAACCCGCACCCCATAACCAGTTCATTTGTGCCCCCCATATAATCAATCCACACTGCCCCGGGAGCACAAATTAAATGGTTATGGGTGGGGGGCAGCATGAATTGATTATATGGGAGGTGGGGGCACAAATGAACTGGTTATGGGGTGGGGGAAGCGTGAACTGATTATGGGGGCACAACTGAACTGGTTATGTTATATATATATATATATATATATATATATATATATATATATATATGTGTCTCTTTTAATAACAATGCACTTAATAGGCTAGCTGCATTTTCGGTGTCTTGTGTGTTTGATAGCAGCACCTCTGGACCACTCATAGGCAGCACTGACAGCAAGAAGCAACAGGCCCTGGAGGCCAGGCTGGCTAAGCTCACCCCCTCCCCCAGTAAGGCAGTGGATGCAGTCAGTCTCTGTGCCTGCCTCACTGCCCTCCCAGCTGTCCCTGCAGTGGAACCACTCCTTGGAAGTGGTGGTAGACACTCAGCCGGGGAGAGGGGAGCACTGGGAGGCCATGCTTGTCTATGGCTGCTCAGAGGGGTGGAGAATGGAATCCTTCCTGTCCGAAGGGAGTAAAGTTTATGTAAATGTACACATTTGCATAATTAGAAGCAACAAAACTTCGCACGTGGCCTCTCAAACCCTGGGGCCGGCCCTGACCACCACCTCTATAAAAGGCTGGGTAAGGTCTTATTGAAGGTAGATTGAGTTATCCTGCTAAACTTGTCTGTGTATTGACAAAAGGCTTATTGTGACTAATAAAATAAATCTGACTCTGTCTTGTTGTGAATAATTGTAAAAGTGAGTTTTTGACCCTGGAACAGTGAGGAAGTACTGACAAGGCTGTCACGAGTTAATGTGTTTGCTCAATGTACTTCTTTCCCATGCAGTCCTCAGACAGATGGCTGTGTACTCCTTCCCCCCCAACCTCCCTCGGAGAAATAACTAGTGGTGTTCCTAGTACATTTTTTCCTGTCCTGTAAATGGTGTCACCAAAATGAGAAGTGTGCACGCGCACTCTCTCTCGGCATTTCAGAAATCCCCAAAGCTCATAGCTTGCATGGGGCATGTAAGACAGGACAAATGTATAAAGCTTGAATCCTTATTCCCAGACTTTTATGGAGGACAACAAAAATTAAAGTGAAGGGACACCTCTTGTTACTTACCTACACATCACAATATGCCCCTCCAGGGTGAAATTCCTGTTGAGAGACTATAGCAGAACTAGACTTGTACATCAGAAAACCTGTTACCTTTTGATTACACTGTAAATACTGCACTGTTGATACAATAAATGTAGCATACTTTGAGTCCACAGCTTCGTGTAGCTGTTTCTTTTGAGTCTTAAGACTTGTTTGTGCTCAAGGGAGACAATGTAGTTGCCTCCCTCTCCCTCCATCCCTGAGGGCTAGTAGACCATTCTTCTTTCACATGTTTTCCTGTTCTACAAATAGCTCAACTTGCTCATCTTTCCTGTTCCCTAGAGATGACTGAAAAATGATTGCTCTCTTGTGTACTCTTGCTGTGTGACTCTGGTAAAGCCTTGTGGTGCTCAAAACACTTTCTGTATTCACGGACCAAGTAAGACTCTGCTTAAATATCAGATGCTGGTACACGGTTTCTGAGAGTAATAAAACTGGTAGCGGAATAACTGTCATAGCATTATCACAGCTTCCCACAGGGCTGTGGTGCTATATACTTGTCTTTGTACTACGGTTGTAGGAGCAGCCAGTAGCAAAGTAATCTCTGAACCACTGAGTTTACCTCATTGTACAGGCCATTAATTTGACACTTATGACCTGCTTGCATGGAATAAACACCTGAGTAGGTTCCCACTGGTCTCTGGGAATTTTATTTATTTATTTATTTATTTAATTTAAAGAAATTATACCGTGCCCCTCTTGCCACAGGCAACCTGGCGTGGCTAACAACATCAACAATAAACACAATAAAATATCATAAAATATAATAAAACATCAATACAAAAGAAAAGAATAAAAACCACCTCCCTCCCTCACCAACCCCCACCCCTCACCCCTCTCCCTCGCCAAATGCCTGATGGAACAGCCAGATCTTACAACTCCTTCGGAAAGCTGGGCGGTCTGGGGCCACACGGGCCCCCACCGGGAGAGAGTTCCAAAGGTGTGACCACCGAGAACGCCCTATCCTGCGTGGCCCCCCGGAAAACCTGGGGGACCTCCAATGTGGCACCCCTGGACAACCACAGGGGCCGGTATAGAACCCGGGGAGTGAGGCGATCTCACAAGTAGACAGGGTCCAGACGGTGTAAGGCTTTATAGGTCAAAAACAACACTTTTAATCGAGCCCGGAAGACTATTGGCAACCAGTGCGGAGACCGGAGCACTGGTGTAATGTGCTCCTGGCAGCCCACTCCCACTAAGCCGGGCCGCAGCATTCTGCACCAGCTGCAGCTTCCGAGCAGTCACCATAGATAGCCCCACATAGAGCACGTTACAGTAGTCTAATCAAGAGGTGATAAAAGCATGGATGATTGTGGCCAGGTCAGGAACCGAAACCCATGACCGAAGCCGCCGCACCAGATGTAATTGGCGGAAGGCACTCCTCGCCACAGCCTCCACCTGGAGATCCAGGCAGAGCTGCGCGTCGAGGAGCACCCCCAGGTTTCGTACCTGGGAAGTCAGAGGAGGACAGATCCCATCAACCATGGGAACTGTCACTTCCACCGACTTCCCCACTACCATCACCGCCGTCTTGTCATGGTTCAATTGCAGTCGGTTAGCCCTCATCCAATCCCTCACAGCTGCCGAACACTGGGTAAGCACTGTGACAGCAGGGCCCGGGTCTGTTGAAAATGAGAGATACAGTTGGGTGTCATCCGCATACCGATGACACCTCACCTCGAGCCCTCTAATCACCTCACCGAGTGGCTGCATATACACGTTGAACGGGAGAGGGGACAAAACAGAACCTTGCAGAACCCCAATCGAGAGGTCTTGGTAAGATGAAAAACAATCACTGAGCACCAACCGCTGAGTTCTTCCAGTCAGGAATGAGTGGAACCATTCGAGAACAGTCCCGCCCACCCCTGCACTGTCCCGCAGGCACATTACCAACATCTCATGGTCAATGGTATCAAATGCTGCCGAAAGATCAATAGGGTTGATCGATCCCGATCCTTCTCATGGCGGAGATCATCTATCAAAGCCACAAGTGCGGTCTCAGTGCCATAACCTGGACGGAAGCCAGACTGAAAGGGATCAAGATAACCGACGCGGTCAAGATGCTCCTGGAGCTGTCGGGCCACTACCCGTTCAGTAACCTTCCCTAAAAAGGGAATGTTAGAGACAGGCCGATAGCCGGCAGGGGAGTCAATGTCAAGCGATGGCTTCTTGAGCAGAGATCACACCACCGCCTCCTTGAGGCAGCTTGGCACTCTGCCCTCCCGAAGGGAGGCGTTGACCACCCCGGCCAGCAACGGCCCCATTGTCTCCCGGCAGCTTTTAACTAGCCAGGACGGGCATGGATCTAATTCACAAAAGGTGGCCCGAACTGCCCGCAGAACCTCCACCATGTCAGCGGGTGTCACCAACTGAAATTGATCCCACAAAATTGGACATGACAGGGCTTCTACAACCTCTACCTCCTCTACTGTATTAAGTGCGGCATTGAAGTTGTGGTGAATACGAGCAGTTTTATCCACAAAATAATCTGCAAACATGTCACGGCAGGCAGATGATGACTCAACTCCAGGGTCGAGGGAGGCCGGACTGACCAACCCTCGCACAACCCGGAACAGCTCAGCTGGACGGGATTTTGCGGATGCTATGAGGGTAGCCAAGAACTCCCTCTTTGCTATCTGCATAGCCACGGCACAGGTTTGTAAACTAGCTCTATGCCGCAATCTGTCGGCTTCAGCACGAGAACGACGCCACCGTCGCCCAGCTTGCTTCAACCTCCACAGTTCCTCGGAAAACCACAGAGGTCTGTGGAGCCTCCGCGTAGGTAACGGATGCCTCGGAGCCATCCAATCAATAGCCTCCATCAGCAAGGTGTTCCACAGCTTAACGAGGTCCTCGGTGAGACGGTCATCAAGGTAAGAGGGTAACTTCCCTAGAACACCCAGAAACCACAGTGGGTCCAACAGCCTCCGGGGGCAGACCCCGAGTAAGTTCTACACCCTTCCGGGGACAGACATGTGCTAGAAGGGAGGTCTGCAGGAGGTAATGGTCCGTCCATGACGGGCACAGCTGATATCTTCCCCCATTAACGGAGCACCCGCCTCAAGGCCAGTGCAAAACATAAGGTCCAAGGTATGTCCTCCAAGATGTGTCGGGCCGTTGACCCTCTGGGACAGGCCCATGGCAGCCATGAACTCATGCTCAGCTCCCCCAAGAACCACGTCAGCGTGAATGTTGAGGTCCCCCAAGCCTATTGTCTTTGGCGACCGCAACACCACCTCCAACACAGCCTCCACCAGAGCATGCAGGGAGGCCGCTGTACTGGTAGGTGCACAGTATACCAGCAGCACTCCCAAACTGTTCCCTGCCAAATCAAACACAAAATGGAGACCTTCAATACCCACTATGGATTGCACTGGATACCTCCTCATAGACCAACCCTGCTTAAAAATTATAGCTACACCCCATCCCTCTAACCGTGGCTGGTGCTGCACAGAATACCTGAGTGGAACAAGATCAGCCAAGATAGGCCCTGATTCATTGTCCAGCCCGGTTTCTGTGATGCACGTGAGATCGGTGGCACAGTCCAGTATTACTTCCTGGACCGTCATTGCTTTATTCACCACCAACCTCGCATTTAGCAGCACCACCACCAGGGTTGGGGACCCCCTGACCAAGTTCTATCTGCTCTACTGCTAGGGGAGAGATGAGCGAGACATCTATCCCGCCTCACCGGAATGGACGTTTTCTCTTCATCAGCATGATAGTCCTGTTTGTGTTTTGCCTGCTTTGATACATGGTGGAAGAATGGTTGTAGAACAGGGGTTCTCAACCTTTTTCCAGTCATGAGCACTGGAGTGACTACTTGGGAGCACTGGATAATTTGCGTAAATGATCTACATAAATATGCATAGATCGTCTCCCCTCTGCAATTCAATTTAATTCAATGGAAATTGAGATAATTAATTGATTCATCCCAGCTCTGTTTCAAAGTGCTCCTGAGCAGTACAGACATCTGGCCTTGGGAGCACTTTCTCACATTGCCCGAGCACTTTGCTGCTCCTGAGCACCAGGTTGAAAATCTCTGTTGTAGAAAGTCAATGCAAGCTATTTCTGTGGAGCATTCATTGCTAGTTCGTCCCCTTTTTATACAGGGTCAGACTGGCATAGATCGCTAATAGATGTGATGTCTTGGGCATGGTTTAGTAACTCTCATACTAGATTGCTGTCGTTGGACTCAAAGGAATCTAATACAAGAGTTTTAAAAACACATTTTCTGCTAAAGCTGACTCGAGAACCAGGTATAAAGCCGGAGTGCTCAAGATCTTATGTTTATGGCCAATAGAGAACTCAGATGTAACCCACCCACAACCCCCCCCCCCCCCC
>QEPC01010104.1:183226-209795 GCA_003113815.1 Sphenodon punctatus | reverse complement strand
TATATATATAAAATGTGTGTCTCTTTTCATGGCATAATGCACTTAATAAGCTAGCTGCATTTTGGGTGTCTGTTGTGTTTGATAGCAGCACCTCTGGACTGGTCGCACCGCATGCGTTTACAAGACACAGGCGGCACCGGCAGCAAGAAGCAACAGGTCCTGGAGGCCAGACTGGCTAAGCTCACTCCCGTCCTCCAGTAAGGCAGTGGATGCAGTCAGTCTCTCTGTGCCTGCCTCACTGCCCGCCCGGCTGCCCCTGCAGTGGAAACACTCCTGAGGAGTGGTGGTAGACACTTGGCTGGGGAGGTGGGAAGCATTTGGAGGCCATGCTTGTCTATGGCCACAGTTATAACTCCTAGCCGCTGGATTTTGTATATTTAGAAACTGTCAGCAGGCCCTGCCCCATCCCTTAAGCTCCACCCACTTTGGGTTTTTGGCACTTAAGACAAACACATGAGGGGCCCATAACTGAGGCTTGAGCCTTGTGGATAGGCCTACACCTATTGGAGTCATGGATTGACATGTTGCTGAGATCAGGGTAACTTCATGGAATATAGCTGGGTGGCGAAACAAGTGTTCTGATAGTGAATTTTTGTCCTTCCTGACTTCAAATGATGTTATATGTCTTCAAGAAACTTGGACCCAGGGGTCGGTGCTTTTGAGTGGGTATGATGTTTTTTGGTAGATGCGCCCTCCTCTGGGGGTAGGGGGCACACTAGCGGGGGTTGTGCGTGCCTTGTTTCTACCTCTTTGGCAGTTTCCTATCTCCCCTCGGAACGTTACCCCTTTCTCTGTGGGACTATGCTGGTATTTCCCGCTGGGTTAGTGGCCTTAATCAATGTTTATATTCCCTCCTCTACCTCACGTTATTATAGGGCCCACTGCTGGTCAGAGTTGCAAGGCCTGGTTGAAGCTATTGAGGAATTATATCCAGAAGCTGGTATCCTTTTGATGGGTGATTTCAATGCCCGGTTGGGTAAAACTGATTATGTTTTAAACCAGCTGGGAGAGCTATGGATGTTGGAGGATGCCCCCTGGCTCTACAGGGATTCCAAGGACATGGTTGTTAACAGGAGTGGCCTTCGTTTGGCAGAAGTAATAGCCTCATTGGGCTTGATTCTGCTGAACGGCAGGACCCCCGCCCCCACCCCCGATTATCCAGGTGAATTTACTTTTATTTCTCCATCTGGAAGCAGTGTTATTGATCTGACTTTGGTTTCAGAAGTTCTGCTTCCATTGGTAGTAGGGTTGGAAGTGGTCTTTCACCCTGCCAGTGACCATCTCCCGATTAGGTTGAGGTTAGTTAGGAAGGAGACATTGCCAGAGGTAATCAGGGCTGAGCGTGGGGTTAAGCAGGGCTGCTTATTAGCCCCTACGCTCTTCAATATATATTTAAATGACTTGATACCGGTGGTGTCATCAACTCACAGTCACCCCCCCAAGGTAGGGTCTAGGGAGGTGACCATTTTGCTTTATGCTGACAATGCCGTTCTATTATCCAGAACTCGTGTGGGCCTGAACAGGCAACTCTTGGCATTGGAGCATTATTGTGCCCACAACTTTCTCAAGGTCAACTACGAGAAAACTAAGATAATGATTTTTTCAACAAAGCGGAAGGTGCACAATTGGATGCTGGGTGGACACAAATTAGATCAGGCCCCCTGTTATAAGTATCTTGGACTAATTTTTCAAGCCAACGGCTACTGGACGACACATTCGATTGCTGCCTACAGGCAAGCCCAGACGGTAGGCAAAGGCATATGCCGGTTCTTTAGATCCAGGGGGAGGGGCGGGGGAATCTTATCCTCCCTGCCCTCAAGGTATACCAAACTAAGTGTTTGTCCCAGTTATTGTTCAGGGTTCAGTTTTGGGCACTGGGAAAACTTGTAACACTAGAACAAATACAGACCAAGTTTTTGAGAGCCATCTTAGCACTTCCCACTCATGCCCCTTGCTGTTCTGTCCACCTTGAGTGTGGTGCTCTGCCTATGGGTAACCAGGTATGGTTACTCTCGTTAGGCTACTGGCTTAAATTGTTTTATGGCCTAGCTGCTCCCCTAACTTCCCTGGTACTAAGATTTGGCACCCACGATCCGTGGGTGGTCCAGGTTAGAGGCAAACTTAGTGAGATTGGCCTTTCACCGGAGAGCCTTGCCAGTCTTGGATATGCTAGTGTAAGAAGGCTGGTGAGGCAGAGGATATTGGACATTAGTAGGCAGGAGGAAATAGCAGAGGCACGGGGCAAGAGGTCCTTGGAAGGCCTCATGGATCTGTATGAACTGGCTCACCTCCCTGCCCCCTACCTCCAATTCAGTTTATCCCCGCAGGTTAGGAGGTGCCTCACGATGACCCGGATGAATATCTTCCCCACGGCCACCACGGAAGGCCCGTTTATGGGGTTGCACCCCTCTCTGTTTTTGTGACTGCTCTGAGGGATCTGTGCAGCCTGTGGGCTCCCTGGAACATACTCGCCTTACCTGTGCAAGGACCCAGGCTCTCCGGCCTAGGTGGTTAGGCCCCCATATTGATGGCTTCTCTACTGCCACGCCCCCTTGGTTAAGGCTTTTGAGTGGACAAGAGGGGATAGCAAAAGGGGTCGCCCTCTTCCTGTATAATATATTATTGCTAAAAGGGTCAGATAGGACTTAATGTATGGGTCAAGGGACCCCCTGATCTCAGCTTAACTTTATTATACAGTGATATATTGTATGTACTTGCCTGGTTGCTTTGTCCTGGTTTCGTTCTGTTTGTCCCACTGTCATTATGTTATGGCTCTGCTAATACATTAATAAAATTATTATTATTGAGCCCAGGCCCTTCTCAATCTTGCTAAGTCCCTGAAAGAAGCTGCTACTTGAGAGCTGGTGAAGCTATTTTGTCAACTACCAACACACAATAATGAGGCAATGGGGGGAGGGGGTGAGAGCACCCCAAAGATAAGTTTCTATAAGTGTCCACAATCATATTTTTGATCTTGGGAATAATTGCTTCATAATGCTCAGCGGCACTTCTGTTAAAACTTCTTTTGTCTAAAGTGCTGGCTCTCTGTTTACACTTCCTAGCTGCAAACATTTGAGATGTTGCTGATTATTTTAGCCATTCTGAATACTATCAAGTGTGTTGGCTCCTGCCTGAGGTGAAATACAAGCTTTTACCGTAAGTCCTTTGGAGTTCTGTTGAGAAGTTTTAAGGCTTTCTGCCAGCAGCCTTGGCATCCTGTACTATGTAGCAGAGAACACTGCTCAGAAACGCCTAGATGTTCTTTAGAGCTTTTAAGCAAGTGAAAGATTCCTCTGCTGTTTGCATTTAAGTGTAAATTAAGAGGCGGATGCAAACTAACTTGGGTAGGTTTTGACATCCCTAAGCAGCATGCTAGTTGTCTTTTTGGAAGGGCAACTGTTAGCTTACAAAGTCTTGGTATAATGGCATAATATTTTCAACTCTATACCTAAACTTGATATAAATGCTTAATAAATTACTGACACGCTTGTATTTCAGAAGTTACCAGTACATTTTTTAGTATCCATCCATTGCAGGGTTTGCACAACTGAGGGAATATTTGCATAAATAACAAACCTAATGTGTGTTGGTGATTACCTCAAGGTCTGAAGTAGAACAATGGCTACCTTACTGCACTTGAGAATGCTTCATAACACTTTGATGTGCAGTGAAGTGTGTTTGAAATAATGTTAAACTTTGTAGCATTCCAGTTTAAAACTTAGCTATGTCACAAGAGTGTACACTCCTCGGTTCATCTATCCCAGCGTCAGGACCTTAGCTTTTCAATCTCCCTCACAAATGGCCTCTCCAACAAGAGAGCACTAGGGTGCTGGTCAAGGAAACTGTTGGAAGAAAGCACAAGAACACCAGTCATGTAAATGCACTTCTGTCTTTATGCATAGCTCCAAAGAAAAATAGGGATAGCACAGATTTAGTGAATCTGTAAAATATTTGACACCACAAAGAATATTATGCTTTTAATTATTTGCTTTGATTTTGTTTGATTTCAGCGTATAAGACTGTATCAGGAGTCAACGGACCACTTGTAATCTTGGATCAAGTTAAGGTAAAGTCAGCTTCTATTTATTTAAATTATTCAAATGTATATCCTGCCTGTCCCTAAAATTCAGTGCAGATAACAACATAATAAAAACCTAAGAACCAAAGTACCTAGGCGCATATATATATTAAAAATATCTCCAATCCTTATCACTGGAAAATGTTCAGGCTTAGGCTTTGACAAAACTCCAGGGGAAGGGAGATTCCCAGTATTGGGTGTACAGAGAATGCCTCTGCGCACCCTTGCTGTATGGACCCAATGGGCAGATGGTACCTGCAAAATGGCACTTCTGGTTGACCTCGGGCATTGTGATGGAACATAAGGAAGGAGGTGGTCTGTCAGATAGGTGAGACCTAGGCTGTTTAGGGCTTATAAAGGCCAAAACTAGCACCTTGAATTGTACTTGGAAAAAGCACCCATGGCTTAGACTAACAATATGGGGAGTTGCTTACATCATGTATTCATAAAGGGGGGTAATTAGTAACTCCAGCTTGGAGTTAGCAGCAATCTCAGTTCTGCTCAGCTAATGGCACAAGACTTCAAGTACTGGGGCAACCATGATTTTTATCAAGATTACCAAGGATTCCAGGTTCTTTGAATAAGTTACTGTGTATCTTACTCCAGCCTGCTTGCTTAAACTGTGAGAAGTAGGTACAGCAGTTCATAAACATGGCTTGGAATTTGTTAGTTAACCACCTTGGATTTGGCTTCCTTTTACAACAGTGCTTTTTAAGAAAACTGGTAGCTCTGCCTCACTCAAGCTTCTATTAAGTCTTTGTTGGTGCTGTCATCTCCTAAAATTCATAGTGTCTTATGCATTAGTTCCCTAGGTATGCAGAGATTGTCCACTTGACACTTCCTGATGGAACAAAGAGAAGTGGGCAGGTACTAGAAGTCAGTGGTTCCAAGGCTGTAGTTCAGGTAAGAAATGAAATAACTTGCTGGGCTCGACTAGTTTTGTCAAGGTTTTTGTTTTCTGTCTTTTCTAAAAATGGAGACAAATTTCTTGACCATGATAGAACTCCATGCAAGTTTCAACTTGTATTCCCAAGAGACATCCAGCATTGAGCTATGTTGGGACTCACTGCCAAATTCTAGTTTTATACACAGTTTTTATAAGCAGTGGTTGCCACTGAAATCCTTTTTAACATAAGAGCTTTTCTGTGTAGGCAATAGAAAACTTTAATACCTGTGTTACTGAAAAATGCCAATACTATCTTTTTGACAGTTCTTGCTTAATGTACCTCTTCCTGTAATGCTCTCCCCCACTCCTTGCATGTATGATCATTTAAGTGATCTTGTAAGTTATTCCAAATGTTGCATAGGTGGTGGTTTTGGTGCATGCTCGCTAAATCATTGCTTACATTATGTCTTGGAGAATCACAGTTAAGTTCCTGACCTGTGAAACTCTGCCCCATGTCCATAATCTTTAGCCACCTCTGTTATATGGCACCCGCACCCTTATATCTTTCTGTGGTGGTGTATGTTGCAGGTATTTGAGGGAACTTCAGGAATTGATGCTAGGAAAACATCCTGTGAGTTTACTGGAGATATTCTCCGAACCCCAGTATCTGAAGATATGCTTGGTATGTATTAGTTCAAAGGTTGTTCAAATGTGTTTGCACCATCTGTGAATGGAATCACTATTGACAATAACCACAAGTCTGAAGTGACTGACTTCAGGAGTATCCAGTTGACTTTAGTGGAGCGCTCTGGAGTATATGGTATTAGGATTTCAGCTAATGGGCATACTTTGTATATTTTAGTTGCTACTTAGGGTCATGTGATTGTTATCTTAAAATGGGGTCACCCAGACAAATTTTGGAAGCCACTGTCCTAGATCCTGCTTTTAGGATTGAAAAAAGTATAGATTTAATTTTCATCTGATACCATTGTAGGTGGAAAATTAGGTGAAACTGCTATTTTTGTAGTTACAATCTTGCTGCTGTTTTCATAGGTCGTGTGTTTAATGGATCGGGAAAACCTATTGATAGAGGCCCTGTGGTCTTGGCTGAAGATTACCTTGATATTATGGGTATGTCTGGATTTTTTTTAAAGTTATGAGTTACTGTTGAATAACTTTACATTGGCAGCCTTGCAGTTGATAGTAAGAATATTAATTGGCAGTGTATATAAAATGATTTCTTCCAATAATATCTGCTACAAAATCATGTAAATCAGTAGTGTAAATGGTTGGTGTCTTATCCAAGGTGCACTCAGCACCTCCTCTTTTCTCTTCAGAAGGCACTGGTCTTAACTAGTCAAAGTTGATCCCCCTTTTTGTGGATGGCTTATTCTGTATAGAAAAATAGATTAATCCTCTCAGGCCCTTAATAGCTTGGATTAGGGTATGTAGCAGTGCCTCAGCCTCCTTCCTGGGCCAACTTCCAGACTTCCCAGCACTGGATTTTCCAATCCTAGTTAGTTCCCTCCACTTCTCTTCCTGGGAGGGTGAGCATTGTGGATTAATGTTCTTCCTTAACTTCCTGTCCCTGGTCTTAAGTGAGCCTTGACCTTCCACTCTGACTGTGGTAAGCAACAGACCCTCGTCAGCCTCTGCTTTGCCCAGGCCAAAGGAAAAGAAGAGCTCCCCTAGCCTGGCTATTAATTGACCTCAACTGGCGGGAAGCAGAGTTGCTGAGCCCATTAACCCATAAAGGGTAAGCTCATCTTGTGTCTGTAGTGATATAGAAAATAACTACAACCAGGAATTAAAGGAGATGTCTGTACAGTGTGTGTAGTAAGTATAACCTAGTGGATAAGGTATTAGACTTGGGGGCCTTGGAGACCAGGTTCAAATCTGGTTTTAGGCATGAATTTACTGGGTGGCCTTGGGCAGGTCACAATCTTGGCTTCCATTTCCCATCTGTAAAATGGGAATAATGACCCCACAGGATAGTTGCGAGGGCTGAGTTTAGATAAAGATTATAGAACACTTTCAATGTTGAAAGTGTTAGCTATAGAAATTATGATGTGTACTTTCCTTCCATTTTACAGTTTGAGATAATCTAGTTAGCTTCTACATCTGGCAGAAGGCTGGTGGTCTAGAGAGCAGCACGAATACTGTAAGCTAGTGAGCAGGTTTCTACTTTGAATTAATATATGTATTACAAATCTTGTAAGTTTCACATCTTAAAAAGTTTTCTACATCTTAATTTCAGTTAAGTCTTTAATAAGATCTGACTGAAATCGATATAAATCTGAAAGGAAGGAAATCCATGTAGATGTGGTGTTTTATAAAAGGTGTCGCTGAAATTGATTACCATTTGGAGTTAAATACATTTCATTTTGGGTAAATTGAATTTGTAAAGAGATGAAAGTATAGTATTGAAATTATTTTGTAATAAGAAAAATGTAGGACACCTTAACATACAATTTCCTGTTGTGTTTGAGTAAATGTGAATCTGCCTTAACTAAACCTTAAAACCAAAGGTTTTTTGATATTGGAATTCTCTGTTGGGTGGGACATAAGAAGCAGACTCCTTACTTGAATTTATGGTGCATTTTGCATGTCAGAGGTCTCTGCAAATGAGAAAGCTGCATTAAAAACTATGCGTGTGAACAGACCATCTTGCTTGGCTTCTGTAACTCACCGCACAGCTCTTCATGCTGTCAACGTGAACCTACATGGTGCATGGAATGCCAGGGCTGGTTTCTCTGCTTACACTGCTAGCACACTCATAAAGCAGTAGCATATATATGATTGCATTAACATTGTTTTTACAGTGGGTCACAGTTTGAGTCAAAGATTTACCTCCCCAAAGTCAAACTGATACAGACAAGCGCATGATCAATAGGATTAATGAGAGAGCTCTACTTTGCATTAGAAGTCTTTACTAAACTAAAAAAAAAAGCAACACTGCCATAGGATTTTTATGTATATATATATTTTTATCTTGAAGTGTTTTTATCTGTCCCTGAAGAATGTACATATTAATAAAGTGGTGGATTTTTAAAATATAATAGGTCAACCAATCAATCCTCAGTGTCGAATCTACCCAGAAGAGATGATTCAGACTGGCATTTCTGCGATAGATGGTATGAACAGTATTGCCAGAGGGCAGAAAATCCCCATCTTCTCTGCGGCAGGCTTACCACATAATGAGGTAGGACAGTGTGAAGAATGTAAGATGAATGAGCTGTTTTCATGTTTCATTATTAATTTACCAAATGCCACACTGTATTGGTATCAGACTTGCTACTGAACAACCAGATGATAAACAAATATTTCTTCAGAGCTATAGACTTACCTCTGTCTGCACTCCTCTCAGATTGCTGCTCAGATATGTCGCCAGGCAGGCTTGGTGAAGAAATCCAAAGATGTGATGGACTACAATGAAGAGAACTTTGCCATTGTGTTTGCTGCTATTGGTGTAAGTAGCCACATGCTCAAAGACCTTGTTAAACCAGACTTGCCTCTTGGATACTGATGGCTTAGGGTTCTGAATTGGATTAAACCATCCTGCTTGATATCCCTGCTACGTTACG
Source organism: Sphenodon punctatus (assembly GCA_003113815.1). Taxonomy (NCBI): domain Eukaryota; kingdom Metazoa; phylum Chordata; class Lepidosauria; order Sphenodontia; family Sphenodontidae; genus Sphenodon; species Sphenodon punctatus. The sequence continues at coordinate 201,247 of QEPC01010104.1, read as the reverse complement.
TGGGAGCATAAAGATCACTCTTTAGGAGTATTCACATTTTTGATCTGTTTATATCATACATGCCATTATAAAACAGTGGTAACCAAGCTATGGCTGGATTTACCTATCCACGTCTGAATGGAGCTGTTCCAGTTTTAATACCATTGTGATTGGGTTGCAGGGGGAGAACTTTAAGTGGTCCAAACCTTTATTTTTAAGAACAGAACTTAATAGTTGCTCCTACTTCAACCGTCAGAACTGGAGAAGAAATGTTGATAGTATTCTGTTGCTGTCAATAGGACACCTCACTGAGAGATGCAAATTATCACAGGGTCTCAGTGTATTGGGGCACGTGCTTTTTATTTCCTATTTTGTGTCTTTTCATCATTCTTGACTTTGCAAAGGACAGAATTGCTATTGATTCTGCTCCAAGCTTTTTGTGGAACAAAAGTTACCAAAAGATAACCGGATATAACTACTATCCTGTTAGTGGTAGCTCTCTTGCTGCTTGCGGGCCCGTATGCCTTCTTTCTAGAGTCACACGAGGCATTTCCTGTCCTTGGAGGATTGGGAGAAAAGGTAGGCAAGCTGATACCAGGTGAAATGGTGCAATAAAAGGAGAGAATATGCAGGCTTCTGAACTACAGATGGGCTTTTTGGAGTTCACGTGCCTGCACACTCACTAGGAAAAGGTATCTGCTTAACCGCTTTGTCCACCTCCCTGTCACATACTTGGACCAACATGATAACCACGCTGGAGAATTGTTAAACATAATTCCTGACAATCCATTGTCTTCCATAAGCAAAACAAGGCAGTTCATAGCTGCTACTCCTGTTAAATTTGGTCCTGAACTATCCTTCTCATGTGGCAGCACATAGCACGATGACCAGAAATCACTGTCCAAATTGTTCTGAATCATGGGCTAGCTGGAAGCAGGTGGAATTGGTGTTAAACCTTCAGTTCCAAGTTAGAAATACAAAAACTAGCCATTAGAATTATTTCCTTTACAATGGGGGATTTAAACTTTGTTTGCAGTTAATGCTGTCTGATCCTGTGCTTTTAGGTGAACATGGAAACGGCTCGGTTTTTCAAATCTGACTTTGAGGAAAATGGCTCCATGGACAATGTGTGCCTGTTCTTGAACTTGGCCAATGATCCAACGTAAGTAGGTAAACCGTACATTTTTCACAACTGGAAGAAGAGTAGAGAATCTGGGGCTCTGGGAAACGTGTGACTGCAGCTAGATCTGACATCTAAGCTTTTTAATTGCCTAATGATACTTACCAAGATATCTGGCAGAGAGACTAAGGATGGTTTTTTAAACATATCCCTTCCCTGTTAGCATGTTGCATCAGTGTTGCTGGTAGAGCTCTGTTTGGAATGGAAATTCCAGTGCAAGTTCAGTGAAACCAGGCTCTGGTGCCAAACCCAACCTGGCCAGGCTGTGGAACTGCCCCTTGTGGAGTGTTGTGCCTTTGCAGCTCTGTGTCAGAAGGGGTTGGGGAAGTGATACTCCCCTGCCCCTTATGTTCTGGAAAGTCTGCCTGGGCCCAAACCTGATGCTTTTGGACAGAGCACACCTGACCTGATCCGGACCCACTGAGTCACAGGCCTCTAGTCACGGGGGTCACAAACAATCTTCACTATTTAGTGTGTTTAGTTGTAACTTCCAATTTGGGGAGGATTAAGTGTGCTGTATTCTGTTTCAGCATTGAGCGTATTATCACTCCTCGCCTAGCTCTGACCACAGCGGAGTTCTTGGCGTATCAGTGTGAGAAACATGTGCTGGTCATTCTAACAGACATGAGCTCCTACGCAGAAGCTCTTCGAGAGGTATTCTTCTTTATCAGATAAGTGTGTATGCCAGCCTGCTGAGCCCTGTGAGAAAGGATCTGAAATCTAGAAGTACAAAATCCCATAACTAGATGGTGCTAGCTGTGTGGGATTGGGAAAATATTAGCCTGCCAGGCTTCCGATTATTTTAGGTTGTTTTAGTTATGTAAAGGTGGAGTGTGTCTAGAGTAGACTTTCCATATTGTAACAGTCATGTGGAAGTTGGCTGTGCCAGAAGTGCATGTGCAGGAATCTCCCACTGCAGTGGTAGCTTACCCCACTGCTTCTGGCTGGAGAGCAATGCGAGTAAAAATCTCCCCCTGTGTTTACATGCATGGTTAAACTACTTTTTCTGTTACTGTTAAACCAAGCAGAACAGATGGACACTGCAAAGCTTGGTTGTATGCATGGCTATAGAGAATTTGTGGTGAAAGCAGACTCAGCAGTTGGCCCTTGTTGCCATCTTTTGAGCGTTGGGGAAACTGCTCTGCAAACTCAGAATCACTGCAAGACCTGCATGAAGCTCAGTCCCCGTGTAAGGCGGACTTCTACCAAACTGGGAGTTGAGACATTGGCAGATAGTGTCAGGATCCTAATTGGCATTTGATCCACTCTGCTGCCTGGGGTCATGTGATTATATTTGTGTTGTGATAGGATCACGTAGGGGAAAAGTTTGTTGTAGAGCAGGGATGGGGCCAAATCTGGCCTGTGACTGTTTCATTTGGGCCCCTTTCCAGTTGCTAGATCTGGCTGGTGGATCTAGTCCTACCTTCAAGCACTGAAAGAGGGAGCTTGAGAAGGGAGCAGAGATGAGGACATGCCCTCAAGGATAGGGGGTGGATCCATGGCTTAAACCCATGATCCAGACCCTTCTCTAGCTTCCCCCATCCTGAGTACACCCCCCCTAAGTGGCCTTGGCTCCTATTCAGCTCAGGAAGCTTGTATTGATTTTCAAAATTGCCTGCAGGAGAGGAAAGGCTCTCTATCCCTGTTGCAGAGGATTTGAGTAGGTGTGTTTTGGCACCACCAAGTGGAGATCCTTTGAAAAGCATGGCAGTGTTGTTACCTTGGAGGTGGGTGCCCCAGGCTCTCTCATGTGCTTTGATGTAATACTGCTTGGATTGCCTGCAGGTCTCAGCAGCCAGAGAGGAGGTGCCTGGCCGACGTGGCTTCCCAGGTTACATGTACACTGACTTGGCTACTATATACGAGCGTGCTGGGCGGGTGGAAGGCAGGAATGGCTCCATTACTCAAATCCCGATTCTTACTATGCCCAATGATGGTGAGTCCCAGCCAGTTCCCCTTTGACTGTCTGCTTTTCCCATGTACCTACATGGCTTTTACTTGTCAAGCATCTCTTTAATATTTGTGTGCGTGTGCACATCCACAGGAGTACTTAGATGGCTAAAAGCATGAGTATGACAGCTCCCTACTACAGTAGCAGGATGTAGCAAGGTCATCCACCTTGCCTTCCGCTTAGTGCTGTTCCCCTCCTCTCATCTCTTCACTGGCTTCCTCTGACAGAACACATTCTCACAAGCTCCTTGTCCTTTCAAGGCTCTTCGTGGCCTTGCCCCCTCCTATTTCCCTGTGCATGTTTCCTGCCATGCTCCGTCTGAGCTTCGCTCCTGCTTGGCTACTATCCTTGCCTGTTCATCAAAGCTTGTCTGCCCCTTCTCCCTTGCTGCTCCCCTTGCTTGGAACTCCTTCCTTGAGTGTGTGTGTTCTGCTGCCTCCCTCCCAACCTTAAAATCCTTCTTGAAAACTTACCTCTTCATAAGAACCTTAGTGCCATACTGGGTCAAACCAATAGTCCCTCAAGCCCAGCATCCTGTGTCCGACAATGGCCAGTCTCTCCTGGGAGAAGTACCCAACAGGTCACAATGGGAAATCCATTCCCTGTTCCAACCCACAAAAGTAAGAGGTTATGTTCCCAAAACCTACTTGGCTAATGGCCGTTAATGAACTTATCCTCCAAGAACTTATCCAATCCCTCTTTAAAACTAGCTACACTACTGGCCATTACCACTTCTGTGGCAGTAAGTTCCAGAAGTTAATTGTGCACTGAGTGAAAAAATACTTTCTCTGATTTGTTTTAAATCGGTTGCCAGTTAATTTCATGGAGTGTCCCCTTGTTCTAGTACTCAGAGAAGATAAATTACTGCTCCCTATGTTCCACACCACTCAGGATTTTATAAATGTTTATCATATCCCCTCTGTTGTCCCTTCTCCAAGCTGAAGAGCCCTTACCTTGTCTCTCTCTTCATACAGGAGCCATTCCAAACCCTTTGTCATTTTTGTTGCCCTTCTCTGTAACTCTTCTAGTTCTACTATGTCTTTTTAGATGGAGCGACCAGAACTGCACACACTACTCCAGATGCAGTTGTACCGTAGATCTGTATAGAGGCACTATAATATTTTCAGTTTTATTCTCAATTCCTTTCCAGATGGTTCCTAACATTGATTGCTTTTTTGACAATGATTCCAAGATTCTTTTCTTGAGTAGTAACTTCTAAGTTAGACCCCAGGATTGTGTGTGTAGATATAGTTTGGGTTATATTTCCCTATGTGCATCACTTTCCGCTTGTCCACATTAAATTTCATCTGCCATCTTGATACCCCATCTCGCAAGACCCTCCTGCAATTCTTCACAGTCCGCTTGGGTTTTAACTACTTCGAATAACTGTGTCATCTGCAAACTTGATCACCTTCTCTCTATTCCTTTCTCCAGATCATTAATTAATATATTAAACACCGGTCCCAGTACAGATCCCTGGGGCACTCTCTATTTACATCTCTTTTGTAAAAACTGACCATTTAGTCCTGCTCTTTGCTTCCTATCTTTTAACCAGTTGCTAATTCATGATAGAACACTGCTTCTTATCCAATGACTGTTTAATTTTCTCAAGAGTCTCTCATGAGGGGCCTTACCAAACACATTCTGAAAGTCCAGATACACTATATTGACAGGCTCACCCTTATTCACATGCTTATTTACACCCTAAAAAAATTCCAACATGACTTAGTGAAGCATGACTTCCCTTTCCTAAATCTATGTTGACTCTTCCCCATCAAGCCATGTTCATCAATATGCTCAATAATTCTGTTCTTAATAAGTTTCCCCCAGTTTGCCTGGCACCAACATCGGGCTCATCAGTCTGTAGTTTTCAGGATCACTTCTGGAGCCCTTTTTAAATATTGGCATTAAATTGGCTACTCCCCAATCCTCTGGTACGGTGGCAGATTTTAACGATAGGTTACAAATTACCAATAGTAGGTCTGCAACTTCATACTTGAGTTCCTTCAGAACTCTGGGATGAATACCATCTGGTCCCAGTGATTTGTTACTACTTAGTTGGTCAATTTGTCAGGCTTCTCTCAAGCTTTCCCCAGTTCCTCATCCCCTCAGTCTCTTTCCTGATTTTCTTAAGGTTCCCCTTCTCTCCTGTAACTAAGCTAAGCATGTGCACCTGCAACTTCATGGATATATTCCTGTCCCTCCTGTTCCCCTCTCCTTTTGTCTCCCCTTCCTTGTCTCTTGCAGATTGTAAGTCCACTTGGACATGGACCTGTCTCTAATTGATTACTGTAAAGCGCCAGGTACATTAATGACACCATAAATATTTTTAATAATAATAATGTTGGAGTTGTGGGTTTCCTCAGCCCCTGTAAAACTCCCCCAAACAATCCTTTCTCCTTTACATCTGTAACCTGGGAGTTGGCATAACAATAAACTGGGTTGTATTAGTAGACTCTGTCTCTTGCAAGGTGCACTGTGTGACTTGTATTCAGAGGAATTAAATCTTTAAAAAGTTGATGCTATGGCTAATTCAGTTCCCATCTCTTTCAAGAGGCCTCTTTTCAAAGAGTTGAAATCAAGATGGTTGTTGTCCAAAACTGGCTGGGATTATGCAGTAAAGCTCTCCATTGGCCTGTTAAGCACTGCACACGTGCTGAGTTGCTTTCTGTACACAATAATACTAATAGTAATCATTTTATTTTGCTCCCCCCTGCCTTACATGGCACTAAGTTAAAAACCATATAAACAATTTAAAATGATTTAAACAATTATTTAAAAAATATTAAATGGGGCATGCAGCAAAGTACATTGAGGGTACCATCAGTGGATCCAAAAAGCACCCAGAAAATAAACACATTTTCAGGTGCTTTTTAAAGGTAAAGAGAGAGGAACGGAGACGAAGGACTGGCGGGAGCAAGTTTCACACCAAATGGCGTACCTCTTGTCACCTCTGAGGTATGCAGCCGCTACACTGCATTTTGGGCAGTTTGCAGCATACAAGTGAAATAATGAGCCTCTCCCAATTCTTTCCATGACAAAGGAACTGTGGCTGTTCTAACCATTTGCATAACTATGGAACAATCGCAAGCTGAGGCTTGGAATGAATGGCCTTGGATCGTGCATTCCAGCCTGGGGTGGGAGAGTTTCTCCCCTCCCTCCTCCGCCCCTTACATTTGTACTGAATCAGTTGAGAAGGGGATTCCTTTATCTTTTGGTTTCTCAGTGAAGAATTGTGATTGAGACAGCAGCTCTGGGTTGTGGTTCTTCTTGAGAAGTGCTTGAGACTTGGTTCTGCTTAACTCTAAAGCACTTAGAACACTAATTGTATTCAATTACCATGGTGGTTACAACAAAATAATCATATTATAAAAGGCCAAAGTACTGCAGTTTTATTGGAATGGATATAAGCAGGATTGGAGATTTTAACACATCGTTTCCCCTTGCAGATATTACTCATCCCATCCCTGACTTGACTGGATACATCACTGAGGGCCAAATCTATGTGGATAGGCAGCTGCACAACCGACAGGCAAGTACCACTGAGGCCTCTGAACTTGAAGTGCAGAACCTTTAATGTTTTAAGGTTGGGGACTCTGCTCTCCATTTCTTTCTGGCTTGTTCCTCTAGCATTTTTCATTGGAAAGGCCTCTGGCCTCTCTTGCATCATTCACAACTCCAGCCAAAGACAGCTTCTACTGGAAGAATGATGTGGTCAAGGCTGAAAGTTGTTGTTGTTGTTTGTTGTTGCTATTAGAAGCATTTATATAGCACCGGCGATGTACCTGGTGCTTTACAAAGAAATAAGATAGACACGTTCCCTGCCCGAGAGCTTACAATCTAATGACAGGGGGAGGGGAGACAGGGAAGGGGGAACAGAGGGAGAGACAAGGGATGCGACATTCATGAGGATGCGGGAACTCAGGTACACGTTCTTGGCTTGGTACAACTGATTATTTGAATTATTTATCCTAGTCCACTTTGAATTTGTTGCAAGGTAAACTTGGCAAGAACAGGTGGCACAGATTTCATGGTTGGTTCACATCAGAAACTCTCTAACTTGAGGACCATGCTGACGGGCCTCTTCAAGTTAGCTGTTAAACATTATTGCTGTCTGTTCATCTGTGATGAACACCTCCCATGTCATTGGTTGCACTACAAAAACTCTTCTTGTACTCTGAATTAATGCATAGTTGCAGAGACCGTATTCATAGATAGCAGGGCAGAGGTGACCAAGCTCCAAAATTGGCTGGGATTATACACTAGTACCCTCTGCTATCATGTCTCCTACCTTCATGGAAATCGCTTTCTGAATACTCTGGATGCCACCAATGTCCTTTTGAGTCTCCATGTAATAAACAAGTTGTAGGGAACGACTGCGAAGTAAACACTTCCCATGTAACTAACAATAATGTGGCGCCTCTGAACACTTGCTCAATTTTCAGTCCCTGCTGAAACTCCTTTCTCTTCTCAGATTTACCCTCCAATTAATGTGCTACCCTCCCTGTCTCGATTGATGAAGTCTGCCATTGGCGAGGGCATGACCAGGAAGGATCATGCAGATGTATCTAATCAGCTGGTACGTGGTTTCCCTTTAGTCTGTAATTAGGTGTGTGCACCCTTCAAATAATGATCCTAAACAGCTGACCAGCATTAGAGAAGTGGGGAAACTGCTTCTGCCTTAATTGTAGCAAAAGCCCATACAAATCTGTTGTGCCAGTAATCCTAGAATATTGGCACTGGAAGATACCTCTGGGGTTCTCTTGTCCATCCCCTTGCTTGGATTCTGGATTATTACAAATACAACATCCCTGACACATGGCTGTCCGGCCTTCTTTAAAAAAACAACCCTCTCGTAACAGAGCCTATGACCTCCTAGGCATTTGTCCCATTGCCAAACTGGTTTACTCTTAGGAAATGTTGCATGATATCTGACCAAAATCTCCCTTCCTGTAATTGGAGCCCATTATTTCTAGTCCCGCCCCCTCTGTAACAGTGAAAAACAGCTCCTTTCCATTTTCTTCTCAGCCCTTTAGATATTTGAAGACTTACCCACCTGTAGTCTTTTCTTTGCTGGTCTAAACATACTTCAACCTTCCCTCATAAGACCTTCTTTCCAGATCCTTTATAATCTTTGTTGTCTTCCTTTGAACCCACTCCAATTTGTCAGTGTCCTTAAAATGAGGTGCCCAGAACTGGACATAATTTTCCAGGTAAGGTTTTACGAGTGCTGAATGGAGTGGAATTATTACCTCCACTGGCTTGGAGACAATGCTTCTGTTAATGCAGCCTAAAATTGTATTAGCCTTTATTGCTGACTCATGTTCAGTTTGTGATCAACCACAATCTCTAGATCCCTTTCACATGGGCTGCTGCCAAGCTAGTATCTCCCATCTTACATTTGTACATCTGGGTTTTCTTCCCTAAATGCAGAATTTTACATTTGTCCTGGTTGAAATTATTATTATTATTATTATTATTATTTATATAGCACCAGCGATGTACCTGGCGCTTTACAAAGAATAAGATAGACATGGTCCCTGCCCAAGGGCTTCCAATCTAAAGACGGGGAGGGGAGACAGGGAAGGGGGAACAGAGGAAGAGACAAGGGATGCAACATTCATGAGGATGTGAGAGCTCAGGTACCCGTTCTTGGCTTGGTTTCAGTAAGTTGGGAGTAGCGAGACAGGATGGTAATTAGAGGGTTCAGAGGGATCCAGAGTGGACGTTTTAAGGATGGGGGAGACAGTGGCATGTTTAAAGGCAGAGGGGACTGAGCCGGTAGGGAGAGGTGGATGATGTGCAGGAGGGGAGGGGCGATGGCAGAGGCAATGGAGGTCAGGAGGCGGGAAGGAATGGGGTCCAGGGGGCAAGTGGAGGGGTTGGAGGAGGAGAGCAGGGAGGAGATTTCCCCAAGGGAGGCAGGAGGGAAGGAGGACAGGAGAGAGGTGGGGGGAGGGGAGAGTAGTAGGGGGGAAGACTTGGAGGCGATATCCAGGTGGATCTTGTCAATCTTAAAAGTGAAGAAGAGAGCAAGATCCTGAGAAGAGGGAGGAGAAGGACGGGGGTTTGAGAAGGGAGTCACAGGTGGAAAAGAGGCGGCGAAGATCGCGGGAGCAGGACTCAATGTGGGAGGCATAGCGCTGCTGCCTAGCGAGGGAGGTAGCAGAGTTGAGCGATGGGAGGCAGAATTTGAAGTGGAGGAAGTCGGCGTGGTAGTGGGATTATGCCAGAGGCGTTCAGCAGCCCGGGTGCAGGAGCGGAGATGGCGAATGGTGGGGGTGAGCCAAGGGTGAAGGTTACGGGAGTGAGCCAGGCGGGAGGACGGGGGGCAAGGGAGTCGAGGGTGGAAACGAGAGAGGAGTTGAAGGCGGAGATGGCAGAGTCGGGGGAAGAGGAGGAGACGACTGAGAGGAGAGAGGGAGGAGGCAAAGTCCTGGGGCACAATGGCCTGCAGATCACAGAAGGAACAGGGAGATGGGGAAGAGGAGGGGGAGCGGTGGGAGAGGTTGAAGGAGACAAGGAAATGGTCAGAGATGGGATGGGGTTTGAAGGAGAAATTGGAGACAGAGCAGTTCCTAGAGAACACGAGGTCAAGAGAGTGACCATCAGTGTGGGTGGGGGAGCTAGTCCAGAGGTGGCGATTAAAGAAGGAGGCTAAGGAGAGGAAGCGAGCGATGTAAGGCTAGGAGGGAACATCAACATGGATATCGAAGTCACCAAGGATGAGTGTGGGGATGTCGTGAGAGAGGAATAGGGTGAGCCAGCACTCTAACTCGGAGAGAAAGGAGGAGGGGTGGGGTCGTAGATGACTAACACAGAGGTGGAGAGGGGAGTAGAGGCAGACAGAGTGAGCCTCAAAGGAAGGGAAGGTGTGAGAGGGGGGAGGGGTTGAAACTGGCAGGAAGAGGCGAGGAGGTGGCCTACGCCACCCCACCCCCTGGCCTTCGGAGTGGGGCTGGTGGAACAAGGAGAGACCTCTGTAGGAGAGGGTGGCAGGGGTGACAGAGTCCGTGGTGGAGATCCAGGTTTCAGTAAGGGCGAGAAGGTGAAGGGAGTGAGAGGAGAAAAGATCATGGATATAAGGGGCTTTATTAGCAGAGGAGCGACCGTTCCAGAGGGAATGGGAGTTGATCAGGGGGGAGACAGGGAATGGGGCTAAGATATGGGGAAAGGGGGGGTGACGGGATTGGCGGGAGATGGGCACTGGGGCAGAGGGGCAGGGGGCAAGAAGTGAGGGGTGGAGGGGTGGGGACGGTGGCGGGAGATGATAGGCTTAGTGGGAGGCAGGAGGAGAGGGGAAAGAAGTAGCGGAAGGAGCAAGTGAGAAGGTATAGGGAGGGAGGGGGTGAGAGAAGGACAGGCATCTTGGTAGGTCAATTACAGAGGGGGGGAGGGATGGGTCTTGCGGTTGTGATGTTTGCTGCCTCCGTCCGCTAACGGCCCGCCAGCAGCTCTTCGCCCTTTGGCCGCCACCCAGCGGACACTGCTCTCTGGGCAGTTCCTTGGTTAAGATCCTTCCTTTACCTGTAGTGGGGGGAGGGGGAGATGATAGCCAGTCAGTCAGGTGGCGTTGATCAGCCAATCCCTTTGGCCCCGCTCCCTCTAGCACTGCTTTGGGTAGGTTCCTCCACTCCTTCATCCAAGACATTAAGAAGGATGTTGCATAGATGTTGCTAACTGTAGTTTGGTTATTGTGTTCTTAAGCTTTTGGGTCTGAGGTGAATCTAGACTTTTTAAAGTGGACCAGTAAATGTTCTGCAGAGCTTTTTTCCAGGCTCTTGAAGCTGACTGATACTCTTCTTGTACGTTCCATTTCATTGGTTATACTTTGGGCAGAGCACATGGAATTCTCCATCTGGCCCATGGCCTTAAAATCTGATTTAAAAAACAAAACAAAAAAACCCTCAAATTTCCAAAATGGCATCATGACATAACTGCTCCCAATTCTGCATATTTAAGTTGCACAAGTTTGTGTTCGTGATTTTGAAGAAGGCTTGACCTGCACTAAAAAAAAAAAAGTATAACGGCTGTACACCAAGAGATTTGGTTTACAATTCGGCCCACCAACAAATTGCTGAGGTAATTCGGCCCATGTTGACTAAGAAGTTGGACAGCCCTGTTCTAGCAAATGATTAACAAACCCCTGGAGGTGAATACTTCATACCTTAAGTAACTCAAATGCTGCTTCATTGATACTTTTCATACCATGCCTGTCACTGTGGTATCTGTGGCCCTTTTTAGGCAAGCGGAATTTTAAACCCGCGGCTCTTGGACGCATGTGCAGAGGGATTTTAGACGCTCCTCCGTGAACCAGAAGTCGCCTGGGCAACTCCCGGGGGTTTTGAGATGTGGCGCGGTAATACCTTGATAATCGAGGTCTGTACTACACCTTGTTTCAAAACACCCGGTAATTGCCCGCGCTACTGTTTCTAATGGTGTCTGGCTGACTTCCGGTTTACGGAGGAGCGTCTAAAGCCCCCCCTCCCCCGCGGAGGTGTCCCAATAGTTGTGGGTTTAAAATCCTGCTTGTCTAAAAAGGCCCTGAGTTTTCTCCAACCTTGAACTTGTTAGAATAACGAAACTTAGGGCTTGTGGAAGTTAAAGCCTCAAATCCTTTCCTCTTTGCTATATGATTATTTTAATTTTGCTTCTCTCCATCCACTTTCTACTAGAATCTAGCCAGGCCCTAGCATGTCGGTTTGCCTTCTCATCACTCTCATTTCCATCCTTCTAGTATGCTTGCTATGCGATTGGGAAGGATGTCCAAGCCATGAAGGCTGTAGTGGGTGAGGAAGCCCTTACCTCGGATGATCTCCTTTATTTGGAGTTTCTACAGAAGTTTGAGAGGAACTTCATTTCTCAGGGTAAGTGTCTCCTGTCCAGGGAGCCTCTGAAATAAGAGGCACTTAAGTAGTGACAGAGCCTGAAGCAACAGGCCTTGTCTTGGTAACTCTTGTTTGAATAGCATGGTGTAATCCTGCTGACTGTTGTCCTTTCAGGTCCTTATGAAAACCGCACTGTGTATGAGACTCTGGATATTGGCTGGCAGCTTCTGCGTATCTTCCCCAAGGAGATGCTGAAGAGAATCCCCCAGAGCACCCTGGCTGAGTTCTACCCCCGAGACTCAACTGCAAAGCACTAGCCAGAGCTTCATCTCTGTACTCCATAAAATGATGGGTTCCTTTCCTTTCCTTGTGTTGGTGTTTACTCATCATCCCTGTAATTAAAACCAAAAATAAGTGACATTTGTGCCAGTGTCCCTCATGTTCTAAGCCGTTAACAGAATTTAAAATATCCCCCTTTCAAAAAGCCTATATCTCGAATAGCTTGGTAAAATGCCATCAGGGAGGAAGTGTCAAGATTGCTTCTCTTTACAGAGGAGTACAGTTATGGTATGTAATCTACTAGCTTGTACACTGACTTTCTTTAAAACATCTGAGGGATTACTTGAAGCTGTAATTTCTTGGCCTCCAAACCAGGAATGAATATGAATAGCTATTTAGGAAGAGATGAGGAGTAAATGTTAAACACCCCTTGCCCAGAGCGCTGGTCTGATCATGAACATGTGCCACTGTTGTGCTGCTGCACAGAATAAATGGCACACTCTGATAGAGTGACTGATGAGCTGGAGGGGGGTTTCACTATTTGACAATGTAAACAGTGGGAGAACACAAGTCACTGTTGGGTTTAATTATAGTTGGGGATCCTTTTATTTTTATTTGCTGCTGCTCCTCCAGAATGAAGTTGCAACATTTGCACAACTGGTGCTTTCCCAGGAGCACAAGATTCCTACCTCTGTGATATCCTAAGCAGCAGCTCTCCACATGAGGAATTATGTGGTCCCTTTTTCTTGGGTTGCTGAGTCAACCCACCTGTTTAACTGGCCATGTAGGAACGGTAAAGAAGCCAGAAACATGTTGCAGTTGTCCCCGCTGCCCCCGGGAAATATTTTATGGTCACGTATGAAAGAAACGTTGGACCTTAGAATGGCTTAATCAGCACTCTACCCTAACGTTGCGCCTGAACCAGTACAACATATTGACCATCCAAGGCTTCAGACTGTGTATACCCGAAAACGGACCAGTGTGGGGAGGGTGTAATCAGACAGCCACATCCTTGCCAGTTGTACTGCTAGTATAGGTGGCCCTGCTGGTTTCTAGCTAGAAGCCTTGTAGTAAATGAAGCAGATGGGGAGAAGGTGACTGTGAAAGGGTACTTTGAATTCTGTTATAAGCCAGCCTCCTAGTGACATTGGACTTTGAACCATCCCTGCAAACATGGGTTTGGCCAGCCATGCTAGACGGGGTCAAACAGCTTTGATTTGTCTACCTTCGGCAGCCAAATCTTTCTATGGAGCCATTGTCAATGGGGTTCAAAGCCCAGTGCAGGTGAGGTTTCAAAGTTCCTTATTTGTTTACTTTCCAGGCTTTTCCCCAGTAGGTCAGTCCAAGCTCTCTGGCCTCTTCCTGCACATGGGTTGCAAGCCCTGTTGACATGTTTCTATACCGCTGTGGAAAGTTTTCTAGAGGGGTGTGCTGCGGCTCAATGCGCTGACTCCAGCTTCCCCCAGTACAGCCGTACAGCTCTGTCCTATGTAGATCTACCTTTGTGGTGTTTGGTCTCTGCGTTCTCTGTAACTCGGGTGCAATAGCATTTTCTTTACTCTAGTGCATTCCATCAAAAAGTCATGTCAATTCTATTTTTCTCCAGCTGGGGCAAGGGGTGTTGGCATGAGACTATTTTAATGTAGAAAATGTGATACTGAATAAGTTAAATATGAAAAAATAAATGTTGAACAAAATGGAAGTCTGTCATTCTCTATGAGAAGCTGTTTTATTCACTTTCCTGGGGCACATCCTAAATCTCGGGGGGAGGGGGTGGAATGCAGGAGTCCCATGGCTTTGTTACCTTGTAATCTAGCATGTGAGTGGAACTGCAAAACTTTGGGGAAAATACTGAAAACTAGAAATCTGCTTCATTGTATGCAGGGCAGGCCCCAGGAATGCGCCACATGTGCCCCCACGGCCAGCTGGGGCCCCATGCTTGCTTGGCTGGGAGGCAGGCTGCAGCCAGCTTCTCCCCCAATAAGTTCTTCTGCCTCCCTTCCCTGGCTCCGGTCCCCATCCCTCACCTGCCTCTGCCTCTGGCCTAGTAGTGCTGCATCAGCAGCAGGGACACCTGATCTGAATGGGAGATAAAGCTGTTTGTTTACAAACAACTCCCCATGTGAGTGATCAGAAGGTTGTTACCTTGTAAAGAAGGTTCTTCGAGATGGCTCACAACATTCTCACAACTGGGTTGTGCACGCTCTCCCTGTTCAGATAATAGATCATGTAATGGTCTCAAGCGCCCCTAATATAAAAAGCACTCCCCCGCCCCCCCCCCCCCGAATGACCGTTTTTCCAACCCTTTCTAGGAAGATAAGAAAATTCCATGCGTGGCTGGAAGGGTGGGTGTTGTGAGAACGTTAGGAGCCATCTCGAAGAACCTTGTTTACAAGGTAGCAACCGTCTGTTCTTCGAGTGGCTCCTCACAGGCCATTTTTGCATGGCTTCGCTGGGTGGGATCCATGGGCATGCCAGTACGTGAGTGGGGCATGCACACAAGCACACGCATCCCCACTCATCCACACCCACAGAGTAACTGCCGTTTCCACCAGTTCCTCCATGTTTGGGGACGAGAGGGGGGTTAGTGGGGATGTGTGTTAGGCACGCACAAGCACACCCTAACTCACCATGGCTGCGTGCTCTACATCGTTCACACGGGGCTCTCTCACCCATGAACATGCAGAAATCTGTGTGTTCATGGGTGGGAGAGGCCTGTGTAAAAAGGGCCACAGTCTCACAACTATTTTACTTCTATCATCTTAGGTAGGAATTTAGGATGTAAAGCAATATCTATTCTATCTTGGAAAATCTGCAAATATGGTTCTGAGATGATTATGGCTGCTATTTCACTAACTATTCTTAATGAAGTTATTGGTAACAGGAATACTGTCGTTAAACCCGCATCCCATAACCAGCTCATTTGCACTTGAATTCATGCTGCCCCGGGGGCGCAAATTAAATGGCTATGGGTGGATGGGCAGCGTTAATTGATTATATGGGGGATGGGGGCACAAATGAACTGGTTATGGGGTAGGGGCAGCATGAATTGGTTATGGGGGCACAACTGAACTGGTTACATATGTCTCTTTTCATGGCATAATGCGCTTAATAGGCTGGCTGCATTTTGGTAGCAGCGCCTCTGGACTGGTCGCACAAGGCACAGGTGGCACCGGCAGCAAGAATCAACAGGCTCCGGAGGCCAGGCTGACTAAGCTCACCCCCTCCCCCAGTAAGGCAGTGGCTGCAGTCAGTCTCTGCCTGCCAGGCTGCCCCTGCAGTGGAACCACTCCTGGAGAGTGGTTGGGGGGGTGGGGGACTATTGGGAGGCCATGCTTGTCTATGGCTGCCTCGGCTGAGCACCAGATAAGGCAGCCAAGGGGTGGCAAGCCAGGGGAGAAGCATGAGGAAGCCATGCTTCTCCATGGCTGCTTGAAGGGGTGGGGAGAATGGGAATCTTTCCTGTCCAGAGGAAGTAAATTTTATGTAAATTTGCATATTTGCATATTCAGGTGGGGCCTAATTATGTAAATTAGGCCCCGCACCAAGACTGCACATGGCCTCTCAAACCCTGGGGCCAGCCCTGATTGGCAGTCTTTCATTCTAAATATGACCCTCTGCACAATCTTTGAACTAGCCACTAAACTGAGTGTTATAGCTGAATAGGTTCAAGTGCTGGTGTAGAAAATCCAAATGCAGCTTTGACTCCTACATGTGCAGTATGAAGCTGTCTAATCTCTGTCTAGCACTGGGGCTGATACATTAGGAATCTGCTAGCTAGCCCCTATTGTCTCCCTGTGCCTACCATTTATTGGCTGCAGTAGCTGATGCTGTGGAAAAAAACCACCATGTTCACATTCTCTGCAATGGTCCAGTACAGGGATGGGGGAACCTCCAATCCATGTGCCAAGTATGCCCCGTATCTCCTTTACCTCCAGCTCACTGTGGTGTGTCTCCGGCTGGTACTGATGCGGCATGTTGTGTTTGGCCAGAGTACTGAAGCAGCAGCCAAATCCCATTGTCTTTGCTGTTTCCCCTATATGTAAAGTGGTTTGACTTCCCATTATTAAGCGTCATGTTAAGGCAAATTAAAAAGGCTCCAGTTGGTTATTTTGTGTCTCAAGATGGGCATCATGGACAAGTGGCATTCGGTATCCTACAGTAGAGACTTACTTGCAGCAAAGAGGTAAAATATTAAGGATAAGAGAGACCATGAGGCTTCCTCCCAGCTTTCAGAAAGCGTCTCAAAGAAACATTCACCCCAGAGTTCTGAAGCAACTCAAATATGAAATCGCAGACCTACTGTTAGTAATTTGTAACCTGTCACTAAAATCTGCCACTGTACCCGAGGACTGGAGGGTGCTAAATGTAACCCCGATATTTAAAAAGGGATCCAGAGGTGATCCTGCAAACTACAGACCAGTAAGCTTGATGTCTGTGCCAGGCAAAATAGTCAACACGGATTTAGTAAAGGTAATGCTTCACTAACCTGTTGGAATTCTTTGAGGGTGTAAATAAGCATGTGGACAAGGGAGACCCAGTAGATATAGTGTACCTGGATTTCCAGAAAGCATTTGATAAGGTCCCTCATGAGAGACTCTTGAGAAAATTAAAAAGTCATGGGATAGGAGGTAGTGCGTGTTACTATGGATCAGAAACTGGTTAAAAGATAGAAAGCAAAGGGTAGGACAAAATGGTCAATTTTCACAATGGAGAGATGTAAAAAGTGGTGTGCCTCAGGGATCTGTATTGGGACCGGTGCTGTTTAATGTATTCATTAATTATTTGGAAAAGGGTGTTAAGAGTGAGGTGATCAAATTGCAGACGACTCCAAGTTACTCAAGGTAGTTAAAACACGAGCAGACGGTGAGGAACTGCAATGGGATCTTAGGTTACTGGGTGCCTGGACATCTAAATGGCAAATGAGATTTAATGTGGACAAATGCAAAGTGATGCATGTAGGGAAAAATAATCTAAACTATGTGTATACGATGCTGGGTACTTTACCACTCAGGCAAAGGATTTGGGGGTGGTTGTCGACAATACAATGAAATCCACAGCGCAGTGCGCACCAGCAGTCAAAAAAGCAAACTATGTTAGGAATTACTCAGAAGGGGATAGAGAATATAACTGAGGAGCTCATAATGCCTCCGTACAAATCAATGATGTGACCACACCTGGAATATTGTGTGCCGTTCTGGTCGCCCCATCTCAAAAAGACATAGCTGAACTATAAAAGGTACAGAAAAGGACAACAAAAATGATCAAGGGCATGGAAGGGCTCCAGTAGGAGAAGAGGCTTGGTAGGTTAGGCTCTTCAGTTTGGAGAAGAGACGATGAGATGAGATAGAGGTCTATAAAATCATGAGTGGTGTGGAACTAATAAACAAGGAGAAATTGTTTACCCTCTCAGCTAGTACTAGAACTAGGGGACACTCCATGAAAATCATGGGTGGCAAGTTTAAAACAAATTAAAAAAATTTTTTTTTTCACTCAGCGTATCATTGGGTTGTGGAATCTACTAGGGGTGGGACTTCCGGATCTTCCGGTATCTGATACTGCCCGGTATTTGGTGTACCGGCAGTATTGGATTAAACCGATGTAAACTGGTGTAAGTTACCGGATTCCCTATACTGGATTTTTTACATTGCGGTCATTCAAATGAATGGCCGCAATGTAAAAACAAAACAAAAAAACACACCCCACTTTCCCTCCCCAGTCCAGGCTGCACAGGTGGAAGGGGGGACACCCCCCCACCCACTCTGCCCAGCCTGGATTTAAAATTCCTCCCCCCCCCCCCCCCC
>QEPC01010104.1:162555-182566 GCA_003113815.1 Sphenodon punctatus | reverse complement strand
GTCTTGGCCCCTCATACCTTAGGGACCGCCTCGCCCTTCGCGCCCCGGAGCGGCTCCTGCGGTCTGCCGGGGGTGCCCTCCTGGAGGTCCCCCGTGTTAAGCGGGGGGCCACGATGGAGCGAGCATTCTCGGTGGTAGGACCGCGGCTGTGGAACTCCCTGCCGGAGGAAGCTCGCCTGGCCCCAAGCCTTTTAACATTTCGGCGGAACTGTAAGACCTGGCTGTTTGCCCAGGCCTTTGGGAGGGAGGGTGGGGAGGGATGTTTTTAATCCCCCACCCATTTATTTATTTGTCTTGCTAGCCATGTTTTATATGATGTATTTTATATTTATATTTTAAATTGAATTTTAATGTTTTATTATTGTTGTGAGCCGCCCTGAGCTGCATTGCAGGAGGGGGCGGGATATAAATCTGTAAAATAAATAAAAAATAAATAAAATGGGGACAGTTCCCCATTGAAATCAATGGAACAAATCCGGTACCGGTAAACCGGTACAAATCTGGTAATCCGGGTTTTTGGAATCCAGTAAAACCGGTAACCGGTAATTGCCCTGATGTCCCACTCCTAGAATCTACTGCCAGAGGCTGTGGTACGGGCCAGTGCTATAGCTGAGTTTAAAAGAGGTTTTGGACAAGTTTCTGGAAGATAGGTCCATTAGCAGTTATTAGCTACACAGGAGCAGGAAGATGGTGGGAACTGGGGAAAAAAACAGGGAATGGATCCCCCGTTGTGACCTGTTGGGTCCTTCTCCCAAGCCACCGTGATTGGCCACAGTCAGAGACAGGATGCTGGACTAGATGGACCATTGGTCTGACCTAGTATGACACTTCTTATGTTCTTATGAACTGTTGGAAGGGAGAGGAGAACTGACACACACACACCCCTCCTTCTCAGTCTCAGACTGCTTTTGGAAAACAGCCTTTTTAAGCAAAAGCTGAGCCTGCTGAGATACCTGGGAGATGCCAACCTTTAGAGGGAGTGTGGTTGCCATGTTGATCCCAAACAATGGCTACTAGTTCTGATACCACCTTTTATTAAACCAGTTTCTGTTAGTGAAAATGTGCATATTTTTGAACCATGTAGCGTCCTTCAGTTCTGACTTGACATGCCTGAGGAAGGGCCCTGTGTGGCCCAAAAACTTGCACTCAGTTGCTAATAGGAGCTGGTTCAATAGAAGAGATCACCTGAACTACTTGCTCTCCAGATGCACCAAGCATTGGGTGCGCTCATTTGTTCCCAGCTTTGTTCTTGGGCAATTCCTGTAGAATCACTTAGAAGCTCTGCAGGACGGGCCTTTTCTCTCCCATGTAAAATCCACAGGGCTGTGCTTATTCCTCAGCATGCAAATACACTTGTCTGAATAATCTCTGATTGGTGTACTCTGCGTCTGCACTTCCTTCTAGTCAGGAAAGGATTAATCTTGCTGCCTCCAACTTCTAGCTTTTCGGTCCCTCAAGCTGGGATTTGTCATTCCATTCGTTATTTTCCACTGGTAAGAATGCTAGTGTGACTTGGAGTAGGCCTGAGCTGCCTGTGACCTGCTCCATTACGCAGTGCCACCTGTTACTACTGCGCAAGGTTTGAGTCAGGAGGCTCATATGGACATTTAATTTTTAAAGCTTAGTACCCCACCTCTCCTCTCGAAGCAGCTCAGGGCAGCATACAACATAAAAAATAATAAATAACAATACAAAAACAAAAAAATTGATGGGAGAAAAATAACCCACTCATCCTAATCCTCTTGACCCATCTCCCCCAGCAAAGGCCTGGCGGAACAACCACGTCTTGCAGGTTTGTCAAAAAGCTGAAGCCATAGCTGAATTCTGTTCATTGGCTAATTTGCATTTCCTGTCGTTCTTGCATAGCCACCATGCCTACCTGGCACTCATGAGGTCGCCTACAGCTGGGACACCAGAAAATTCTGCATGGGTACTAGTATGCAAAATATCAGTCCTGACTTGTCAAACGACAATGGCACAGGGCAGATCTCTCCTCACTGCTTTACCTATACTTCATTAGGTGCTACTCCTATAGAGGTGAGAGCATTGTCACAGTTATAGTTACTAATTTCCTACATGGGCAACCTCCTCCCTCATTTCAGGCAAGTGTTTTGTTAGCATTTCAGGGGGGCATAAAATGATACTACTTGGGTGCTGTTAAGTGGGCAAATTTAACTAGGCAGCAGCTGCAGCTTTTCCACAAAGGTGAGGGTGTCATGGTACTAGTTATTTTAAGTTCTAGAAAGCATTTGAAAACATAGTTAAATTTATACCCTGCCTTTCCCCTAAGGAAGGTAGTTTACCAAACAAGAAGACCCTCTGCCTGCAGACATCCCAGTTCTCAGCACAGGCCGGTATAAGCTCCATTTGTTACATAAGGATTCTGCAGACAAAGTTTTGGGTTAGGCTGTCTAGCACATGACTAAAATCAGGGGAAATGCTCTTGGTTGTAAAACCTGCCCACCTATGTTCAGGAGTGGGGCATTGGCAGTAAACATTGAAAATAAGCTATAGAGATCTGCTTTTCTATTGTGTCCCTCATAGCCAGGGACGCTTGTTCACTGTGTTTCTCCCTACAGCCAGGGGTGTCTGTAGGCATGTGTGACTAGTGCAAATTATTATTTTATTTATATAGTGCCAGCGATGTACCTGGCGCTTTAGAAAGAATAAGATAGACACGGTCCCTGCCTGAGAGCTTACAATCTAAAGAGAGGGAGAGGGGAGACAGGGAAGGGGGAACAGAGGGAGGAACAAGGGATGCAACATTCATGAGGATGCGAGAGCTCAGGTACCCGTTCTTGGCCTGGTTACAGTAAATTGGGAGTTTGCAGTTAACAGGTGGGGGATAATCCTGGGTGGGGGTGGTTAGGAGTTCGGAAGGGTGGAGTGGAAGAGGTGGGTTTTGAGGAGGGACTTGAAGGTGTGGAGGGTGGGGGCAAGGCGGACGAGGACAGGGAGGGAGTTCCAGGCATGTGGGGCAGTAAAGGAGAAGGGACGAAGGTGGCTGGGGGAGCAGGGGAGGCGTGGGCGGGTGAGGATGCACTAGGGGGGCCGTGCAAATGTCTAAAGCGGCCTCTGGACATGCCATTCCAAGGGGTTGGGGAGAGGAGTCATGTGTAGGCTGACTCATTATTAAAGGCAGTCATGTCTCCTTTTAAAGGAACCTTCTATTCTCCACTGGGTGAGCTGGAGACTTTTAGTAATCCCTGTATTGTTTTCTGTGGTGATGTACAACGTTCCTCCAACTAGGAAACAAATTACTGTGAGTGTCCTTCTGTAATTCTAAGTGTGGTCATACAGTAAAACTGATTGCCCAGCCACACCCATGTCCTCAAGCTCAAGATCCTTCCCCATGTCTCCCTTCTGGGGCAGAGACAGAGACCTGAATCGGAGTCCAACAACAAGGATGAGACGATCTGGGACTTTTCATGCCAAAATCAAACCTATTTTCCCTTGAACTTTGCTTAAAGTGCTCTGTGTCACCCAGGTTTGCACATGCTTACTGCTAAAATTTGGGCCAATGAAAGGGATCATGATCTCTACTTAATCTCCCATCACTTACATCTTTGAGTGCTTCTCCACATTAGGAGAGAGGAAGGGGGATAAGGCGACTTCCCTGGCAGTGTTTCCAAACTCTGACAATATTAGTACAAATCTTGTAATATTTACAGAGCAATCCTCTGCCATACAAGTCAATGGAAGTTGACTTCAGTGGGTGCCAGACTATAATCTTAGCATCTATGTTAGTCCCTATCCTGAGTGTCAGGGGAATGCAAAGGAGCCTCTGTTTTCAGTGACAGGCAGAGAAAGCACTTTCAGGATTGTGACTTGAATTGGCTGAAAGATCAATTAAACATACTGAAATTTATTCATTGGAAAATCTAATTTGAAGACAGTCTTCTCAGCAGGAAACCCTTGCAGTTGGTAATAAATCCCTTGATCCTGCAAAGGGTCACTTGTGTTTAACTTTCCTCCCATGGCATCAAGGGAACTACCAGTGGTGATAAAGTGAACATGCACATAAATCTTAGCAGAATTGGCACCTCAGTTTTGTTTCTGCTTTGCCGTTCCCCTTTAAGTTGGAGCAGGGAACGTCAGGCCTGGGGGCCAAATGCAGACTGTAGCTAGTTTTTATTTGCTTTTTGTGGATCCAGTTCCTTCCCCCAAGCACTGAAACACTAAGCTCAGTGTAAGGGAACAGAGATGAGGGTTATGCACACAGGGATAGGGGACAAATCCAACACACCACAGATCCATGATCTGGACACTTCCTTTCCTGAGTGCACCCCTGCCCCAAACTTCTATGCCCTGCTGAACTTATTTTCAAAGAGGCCCTCACCACTGCCTTAAAGGGTAATGCTCTGCTGGTCCTAGTTTTTGTAGATCTGCTGTGCTATCTGTTCATTGTCTCTGGAGTGCTTGATAGAAATGGGGTTTCTCTGCAAATTAAACAACTGCTCCCTTTTAAAATGCACTACGGTCATTCTGTGGTACAGAAATCCTGTGAGGTCAATGAAGACGCTTGTATTTATTTAAACACTAATTAAGGTTCCAGTCCTCAAAGCAGTATCCCAACACAATCCCCCATTATTTCAATGGAACTTGCATTGACAGAAACCATTGAGAATGGGCTATCCAAACAGATTGCTGGAAGATATTGCTGGGTTTCCTGGCAGAAATGTTAAACAGATCAGGGAGAATGGTGCTGAGGCTTGCTCAGGAAGAGATGAAACGGAGCACGGGTGGTTCTCTGGTTCTGGGAAAGAGGGAGGAGCAGGAAACTGGAAGACAGTGCTGTGCAGTGGTTAGAGAAGGGACTGAGGCAAGAAAGAATGGGTTCTCTCCCCCAGCTTGCTCACCGACTCATGACTAGAGCCCTGCTTGGGTTGGGCCTTAAAAGAGCCTGAACCAGATTGCACTGGGTCCCAACACAGCGTGATGCAGATGGGCTCTTCAGGGGCCTCACCCAGCTGTGCTGCAGCCATCACAAAGCTCCAGCCGCCCCGAGCTGTTTGCAGGAGGGGCGGGATATAAATATATTAAATAAATAAATCAATAAAAATAAGGGCTGGGGGACCTGGGCCATTCTGAGCTGGAAAGTGCACCTGACCTACGCCTGATGATACTGGTGGGGATTGGGGCCAGGGTGGGTCAAAGGTCTTTATTACAGCTGGGGTGAGCGCCTTTCCTGAATTATTTCACTCAACATACGCCAGGGAGTCAGCTTAGATGTATTGAGTGTTCCAAACACTTTTGCTGTCACACAGGGGGATGTCACACTGGCCTAGCTGCTGTCTCCTGTCTACCTAGGGTTGCCGCCTCTCTGGGTTTTGTCTGGAGAATCTGGGTTTCAGTCCAGGGGTGTAACTAGGTGGGAGTGGGCCCTGCTGCAGAAGATGGAATGGGCCCTCTGTTCAGGTACTCCACTCCTCTGTGCATATGCATTCTAAATGCATCTCACTAAACAAGAAGATGCAGACAGCAGACCAGCAGCGGGATGGGGGCTACCCAGTCTTTTGCACCGAGTGCCACATGTATGATTATCTTCCTGTTGGGGAGAGGTCATATGTGTGCACCCAGTGCAAAGAGCTCCTAGCTCTCAGAGAACATGTATGGTCTCTGGGGGCTAGAGTGGCCGAGCTGGAGGAGCTGAGGCAGACAGAGAGGTATATAGAGGAGTCCTTCAGGGACATAGTAGAACAGCCCCACCTCCACTCTGGCAGCCCCTGTGCTGCTTTGGAGGGGCGAGGTCTCCAGGGAGGTGAGCACAAACATGAAATGGCAGGAAGCAATCCCGTAGCTGGGACCTGCCTTCTGCGTGATGTGTTATCCTCTCGGACCAAGGATATTTCTCCAGGGGTGTGTGCCAAGAAGGGTGGGAATAGGACAGCTGTGGTAGTTGGGGATTTGATTATTAGGAATGTAGATAGCTGGGTTGCTGGTGGCCGCGAGGACCGCATAGTAACTTGCCTGCCTGGTGCGAAGGTAGCGGACCTTACACGACACATAGATAGAATCCTAGAGCGTGCTGGGAAGGAACCTGTTGTTGTGGTCCATGTTGGTACCAATGACATAGGTAGATGTAGGATGGAGGTTCTGTAGGCCAAATTTAGGCTTCTAGGTAGTAGACTCAAGTCCAGAACCTCCAGGGTAGCATTCTCGGAAGTGCTGCCTGTTCCACGCGCAGGACCCCAGAGGCAGACGGAGCTCCAGCATTTCAATGTGTGGATGAGACAATGGTGCAAGGAGGAAGACTTTAGATTGATCAGGAACTGGGCAGCCTTCTGTGAAGGGGGGAGTCTATACAGACGGGATGGGCTCCACCTTAACCAGAATGGAATCCGGCTGCTGGCACTAAAAATTAAAAATGTGATAGAGCAGTTTTTAAACTAGAACCTGGGGGAAAGCCGACAGGCACTGTGGAGTGCACAGTTTGGACTGTGGCATCTATGCAGGATGATGTTAATTTAGGGGATTTAGAGTTGCTTAAGACTGAGAAAGGGATAAAAATTAAGTGACTTCAGGTGGAATTCGCTGGAGAACAGATAAATAACAATTCCAGCGTGCCTGATACAGTCACCTATAATGTGCACACAGTAAGAAGAATAAAATGAATACACATAAATGTCTATATGCAAATGCTAGAAGCCTAAAAAGAAAGATGGGAGAATTAGAGTGTATGGCACTAAATAAAGATCTAGACATTATAGGCATCACAGAGACATGGTGGAATGAGGATAACCAACGGAACACTGTAATACCAGGGTACAAAATATATCGGAGTGACAGAGTAGACAGAGTTGGTGGTGGGGTGGCTCTGTATGTAAAAGACAACACTGAGTCAAGTACAATTGAAATTTTAAAGGATGCAAACTGTTCCCTAGAATCTCTATGGATAGAAATTCCAAGTATAAAGAGAAAGAGTATCGCAGTAGGGCTATACTATTGTCCTCCTGACCAGGACGGAGAGACTGATAAAGCAATGCTAAAAGAGATTAGACAGGCTACTAAAGTCGGCAACATAATATTAATGGGTGACTTCAATTACCCTAATATTGATTGGGGGAATGTTTCCTCGGGGCGGGATGTGGAGGTCATATTTCTGGATGTGGTAAATGACTGTTTCCTAGAACAGCTGGTTCTGGAATCAATGAGAGGAGGAGCTATTCTAGATCTAGTGCTGAGTGGCACGCAGGATCTGGTGCAAGGAGTAACTGTGGCGGAGCCACTAGGCAGTAGCAATCATAATATGATCACATTTGACATAATTTCTGGAGGGAGAAAGACAAACAAAAGTACAGCAGTAGCATTTAACTTTAAAAAGGGAGACTATGACAAAATGAGGAAACTAGTTAAAAAGAAACTAAAAAGCCCAGTTGCAAGGGCTACAAGTTTGCAAGAGGCGTGGAGGCTGTTTAAAAGCACCCTTCTGGAAGCCCAGATTAAATGCATCCCGCAAGTTAAAAAAGGAAGCAGGAAGACCAAACGTCTTCCACTGTGGTTAAATGGGGAGGTGAAGGAGGCTATTAGAGCCAAAAAGGCATCCTTTAAGAAATGGAAGGCTAGTCCCAATGAAAATAATACGGAAGAGCATAAACACCGGCAATGTAAATGTAAAGTGTTAATAAGGCAGGCCAAGAGAGATTTTAAAGGAAGGCTTGCTAAAAACGAGGCAAAAACAAGCAACAAAAACGTTTTCAAATACATCAGACGCAAGAAGCCTGCTAGGGAGTCAGTTGGGCCATTAGATGGCAAGGGAGTAAAAGGACTGAGTAGATGGCTCAGGGAGGATAAGGACATTGCAGAGCAGCTGAATGAGTTCTTTGCGTTGGTCTTCATTGCAGAGGATTTGGGGGAGGTACCCACGCTGGATCCTTGCTTTGTGGGCAAGGAATTGGAAGAGCTGTTACAAATCAATGTTATGGAGGATGTTCTAGGGCAAACTGACAAACTGAATACTAACAAGTCACCAGGGCCAGGTGGCATTCACTAAAGAGTTCTGAAGGAACTCAAATATGAAATCGCAGATTTACTGTTAGTAATATGTAACCTGTCACTAAAATCTGCCACTGTACCCAAGGACTGGAGGGTGGCAAATGTAACCCCGATATTTAAACAGGGATTCAGAGGCGATCCTGGAAACTACAGACTAGTAAGCTTGACCTCTGTGCTGGACAAAATGGTGGAAAGTTGGAAACCATCATTAAGGACAGAATTCCAGGACATGTTGACAAACATGACTTAATGGGTAAGAGTCAACACGGATTTAGTAAAGGTAAGTCATATCTCACTAACCTGTTGAAATTCTTTGAGGGTGTAAATAAGCATGTGGACAAGGGAGACCCAGTAGATATAGTGTACCTCGATTTCCAGAAAACATTTGATAAGGTCCCTCATGAGAGACTCTTGAGAAAATTAAAAAGTTATGGGATAGGAGGTAGTGTCTTACTATGGATCAAAAACTGGTTAAAAGATAGAAAGCAAAAGGTGGGACTAAATGGTCGGTTTTCACAATGGAGAGATGTAAAAAGTGGTGTGCCCCAGGGATCTGTATTGGGACTGGTGCTGTTTAATGTATTCATTAATGATTTAGAAAAGGGTGTTAAGAGTGAAATAATCAAATTTGCAGATGACACCAAGTTATTCAAGGTAGTTAAAACACTAGCAGACTGTGAGGAACTGCAATGGGATCTTACGACACTCGGTGCCTGGGCATCTAAATGGCAAATGAGATTTAATGTGGACAAATGCAAAGTGATGCACGTAGGGAAAAATAATCTAAACTATGTGTATACGATGCTGGGTACTTTACCACTCAGGAAAAGGATCTGGGGGTGGTTGTGGACAATAAAATTAAATCCACAGTGCAGTGCGCAGCAGCAGTCAAAAAAGCAAACAGAATGTTAGGAATTATTCAGAAGGGGATAGAGAATAAAACTGAGGAGCTCATAATGCCTCTATACAAATCAATGGTGCGACCACACCTGGAATATTGTGTGCCGTTCTAGTCGCCCCATCTCAAAAAAGACATAGCTGAACTGGAAAAGGTACAGAAAAGGGCAACAAAAATGATCAAGTGCATGGAAGGGCTCCTGTATGAGGAGAGGCTTGGTAGGTTGGGGCTCTTCAGTTTGGAAAAGAGACGACTGAGAGGAGATATGATAGAGGTCTATAAAATCAGGAGTGGTGTGGTGTGGAACTAATAAACAAGGAGCAGCAATTTACCCTCTCAGCTAGTACTAGAACTAGGGGACACTCCATGAGATTCATAGGTGGCAAGTTTAAAACAAATAAAATAAAATATTTTTTCACTCAGCTTATAATTGGGTTGTGGAATCTACTGCCAGAGGCTGTGGTAAGGGCCAGTACTATAAGCTGAGTTTAAAAGCGGTTTGGACAAGTTTCTGGAAGATAGGTCCACTAGCAGCTATTAGCCAGACAGGCTCAGGGAACATGACGGGAGCTGGGGGAAAACAACAGGGAATGGATCCCCCATTATGACCTGTTGGGTGCTTCTCCCAAGCCACTGTGATTGGCCACTGTCGGAGACAGGATACTGGGCTAGATGGACAATTGATCTGACCCAGTATGGCACTTCTTATGTTCTTAAATGCATGTGACCCTCCAGGGTTATGGACCCCAGTGCGGTTGCACCTGCTGCACCTATTATATTATCTACGCCCATTTCAGGCTGCTTGAACACGAGATGTGGGGGGAGGGAGTGCCACAAGCAGCGATTGCACCACGGGGTCACATGAAACTCCGCTCATGTGTGCAGGGTTTAAAATGTTATTTGGTGATTTTTGCTGCAGTTTCACTCATGGATTACAGGGCTGGAGTTTGAGCCCTCAGTGACATCACAGCAGAACTCACCAAATAGCATCTAAACCCCAAGCAGAGCAGAGTTTCACATGACTCCCTCCCACCAGCGTGGTCACTGCTCGCAACACTCTCCGCCCTCCTCCCATCTCATGTACACGCGGCCTCAGTCTCTTCAGGTTCCATCGGAAGCCATGATTTCTCTGGGTCAGCCAGGGAGTAACCTGGAGAAAATTGGGCTTCAAGGAGCAGCAGGAGGTGGCCATGTCAGAAAAGGTTGGGCCAGACTGACTGGTGTACTCTGGAGTAAGTGGTTGGTGGACTGAAGCCAAAGTGTTTCGAGTAGGGGAATCGGGAAACCTCCAGCTCATCCGTTTTCTGTTCAGAAGATAAAGGTCAAATAGACACCCATGGGGCAGGAGTGTCTTGGGATAAGAGGGATGCTGTGCTCAAGAGGGTAACAGCACAATCTTCTGAGCCAATAGCACCATAACTAGTCCCATTCACTGCAATGGGATTTACACCTGAGTTAAGTTTCAGCAGTGGCACTAACTGTTCAGCAGAGCCTGACCTAACAGGGTTGAATCCTCCACTGTTAATGCTAAAGGAAGCTGAGCGATCGACTTCAGTAGCGAAGGACAGCACCGAGTGTGCTCATCTGTATAAGTATAGTGGGGGACATAGGGGACACATCCCCCACAAATGTCCTCCTGCCACAGTTCCAGGGTAATGGGGGTGCTGCTTATGTGGGTCAAGAGGATCCCACAAATTTTAGTCCAAAGCTACTCCACTCTGTGTGTGTGTGTGTGAGAGAGAGAGAGAGAGAGAGAGAGAGAGTCTCAGCCCATACACTGGTGAAGTTCAGGGAGTTGGGAAGACTCCTCCCACAAGAGAGAGCGAGAGCATTCCACTTGACCTTAGTAGTTACGACTAGTGGTTTTTGCCATCACCAAGAGGTCCCATGCATACATGCTCCCACCCTTATTTCACTGGCACTTATTGAAACATCTGGCTTTTATTCATACTCTCAAATGTTAGGGCTATCTGCTGCTCCCTGTTCCCACCTTGAGCAACTCAATGCCCACATTTGTGCATGTCAGGCAGCGGGGTTTCTCTGTAAACATGAGCCTGCTTGTTGCCACTAACTTGACCTCCTGGCAGAAGTCAATTTACTTTGTGGCAGGGATGGGAAGCCTCAATAAGTTCTGACTTGTTACATGCCTGAAGAAAGGCCCTGCATGGTCTGAAAGCTGCAAGACACTCACTGGCAGCAGGGCCAGAACAGTGCAGACCTTATGACTGTACAAGCCTCCCCACCCCATACATGGGGTCCATGAATAAGCTTGAAATGACAACATGAATGTGATGAGTGTAACATATAGGTCCATAGAGTCTTAAATGTGGGGAGCCCTGGTCCATGGTGGATCTGCAGCAATTCAGGATGCCCCACCCCACAACACTGAGGGTCCATGAATCAACTAGAAGTAACAATATATGCGTGCCAGTCACACAGGGAGTCCAGTCCTGACCGCTGAAGGGGATTTTCTGTTTAAATGAACATCAAGTATTAATGATAACAGTTTCCTTTTTCTAATGGGTGAGTCAGTGTGCATCCATCATCAAACATTCCTGTGTTTGCAGAGGGCTCACACCACCATCTCACATGGGGTCCCAACTTCCTTGGAACGAGCACTGAGCAGCAGTACTTGAGCCAATAAAAGTTATCATAATCTGAACTACTTTGTCTCCATCTCTGTCAGTCAATCGCTCCCTCCAGCACCTGACAAAGGTCAAGTGAGAGACAAACTCAGGAGAGACATTTCAGTCCTTGTGTCTGAGGATCTCTAGCTTTCCAATCGAAGGGGAGGCTGCAGTTCATGCATTTGTCTCCCTCATGCCTTCCTGCAGTGATAAGGCTAAAAGAGGGAGCAGTGTCAGTGTTTTTCTTCCCCCCCGGCTAATTACTGGCTAGCGATAGAGGCTAATTGGTGGCGGTTCACCAATGGGGGCCTGGCTGATCTAGCAGATAAGGAGGAGGCAGGCTTGATATAGGTGACCTGGGCTGTTCCTTGTATGTCTTATTTAGTTGGGCACAGCAATTACTGCTTCTAGACAAGCACGGGCTGGGATGAGTCGTGTGCTTTGTTGCCAGGCTGATAAAGGTAGGTGATGAGGGCTACGTGGGGTGGTACTTTGGGGGAGCTCTTAGAAGATTTCCTGTGATTAGAAGACTTGGTCTGTGTCTAATCCTACAATTTGATCGTAGAAGGGGGCGTGGAATTGCTGCCTCACCTATTATTTTGTGATTCTACAGTCTGTAGGGTATGGCCCTAGTATAGAAGCAACCTTTGCCCCATGAAAGGTAATAGGATTTGGCTGTATCTGCCCTTTCATTTATTTAAACTTGGCCACCCTGCGCATTAGGGGAAAGAGTAGGGTAAAAAAGTTAAGTAACTTGTTACGTGCCTCAGGAAGGGCTTGTGTGGTGCATACTCTAATATACAGTAGTTGGTCCAGCAATAGAGATTCTGACATGCTTTGTCTCCATTTCTTACATTTGGGGCTGATGGGGGAACTGCACTCCTTCTAGGATGGCTTTATTGGCACTCCGCTTCAACTGAATGCTTTTTTGGGGGGTTCCTATCCCTCTCTTGGGAGGTGTGGGGGAGGGAGGA
Source organism: Sphenodon punctatus (assembly GCA_003113815.1). Classification (NCBI taxonomy): domain Eukaryota; kingdom Metazoa; phylum Chordata; class Lepidosauria; order Sphenodontia; family Sphenodontidae; genus Sphenodon; species Sphenodon punctatus. Next base: position 170,072 of record QEPC01010104.1, on the reverse strand, counting down.
ATCTTCCATGGCTTTGTTGTGTTTTTTTTAATTTTTAAACCAACTCTGTAAGTGCCACTACTGCCATATAAACTTGTCTTTGCTATAATGACTCTAAGCTTACACCCTGAAAACGGGAGTAATCTTTCTGGCTTCCTGACTGGCTCTTGGGTTTCTCAGGGCAGGGTGGATAAAATGTCTGTATAGCGCCTGTGTTCTGGGGTAGACTTCTTCCTGGAATGGAGGAGGGATTTGCCCCTAACTTAATGGGGGTTCAATTGCCTCAAGAAGATGATACAACAGCAGCTGTCTGACAAAGGGGAGTTAATTTGGCTCTACTGCCTTGTGTGAACAAGCTTTTAATGGAGACTTTCCTTCCTGCCTGTTGTACCTTCTGAAAGACAACCTCATTATTCAAACTAGCTTGTCATCTGGAAATGTCTGCATGGAACTCTCTAAGCAGTGGCCCACGGTCTGAGTCTTTAATACGAAGCATGCACCTTGTGCTGGCTCTTGTTGGGTAATATGTCTGGCTTCGTTAGTCCCTTTCTTAAAAGGAAGGGAAAACTCTTGGTTGTTCTTTAGATGATGTCCTGGAGCCAGAAAAGCGAGAGCAGCCTCCATGTGCGTCTGATCCAGTTTGCCTAGAGAACAGCAGCTGTGACCAGGTAAGATTCAGGCTTTCTAGTTTTGTTGGGGTTGCAGGCAGCTTGCTCATTCTAAATTGTCCAGGCAATGTGTAGGAAGAGTGCTTTCTGTTTCATATCTCAAGTATAGTAAAATAAAGTGCATGGCACTGTCTTAAAATCTTGCTGGCTGTAATTGGAATGGGGCATACTAATCTTCTGGCATACTGAGAGCAATCTCAGCCTGGTGTCTATTCTCATTGCCTACCATATAGCCTCTCTGGACAAAATTGTACTTGCAAAAAGCCAGCACTGCAGAGACTCCACCATCATGGGTGTAAAACTGGAGGGTGGGTTGGATGTGCAGGGGGAAAATTCTTCCATTTTGGGCCCTTGCACTGATGGCATTGGCCACTGCTGTGAGGGTGGCAACTTGTGAGGGACTGAATTTGTAGGGCACTTCCCTTGTGCCACTCCACTTCCCAATAGAACTTCAATTTTCTGACAGCCCAGGCTTTCTCTTCCAAGCCCTTCTCCATAGTCACAAGGGCTAGAAACTTACTGTTAAAAAAAACAGTGCATTTTTCATGGAGTCTTGAGCTCCTATATTTCATTTGCCTGTGGGGAAAAAATCAGTGTGGCAGGCGTGCTTTATTAAAAAAACAAACCCCAAACCCTGAAGAAATGTGTTCTAGGATATCATTCTAAAGTAAAAATCTTTAGATGATCCAGCCCCATGCTGGAATGGCTGGAGCTGTGCTGTGGAGCCCTGGATGGCTCTAGATAGTGATGATCCATCAACTAAGAGCACATTCAAATGAGTCTTTCCCACTTAAACTTTGTGTGGGAGATAACAATGGTGCCCTATATTTCTTTCACATATTTCTCTTTGTCAGCTTTGACTTGGATGTTGCCCCTGATGCTGCATCCCATGATGCTGTGGGGCTATCTGGGGCTGGTGACTGAAAGTGCAGACTGGGGAGTGTCCTCATGCAAGACAGAAATAGCACAATTTGTCGAACTTTGTTTTTTTTGTCTAGGCTCTTGCAGATCACTTGCCAAGGCATCTGGAGATCTTAGCACATGATTAAAAAAACCGGGGGGGAAATGGGCTTTGGTATTTTCTTATGAGAATGCCTCCTGGCTCTGGAGTAGCCCCTTTAAAACCCTGTGGGTTTTGGTTGCGATCCTCTGGAACAAGTTCCTAGTGTATCATGGTCATTGGCAAGCATCCAAAGCAAACACCAAATTTGATCTGATTTTAGCAAAGCCGATACGAAACAGTATGTGCTTCCATCTTCACTTCAGCACTACTAGTTGGTGGATTTTTTGAATGATTGCTGCATACATCAAGATGGACCACTCGCATTAAAACCTCCACCAAATTGTACTGCTGAAGTGAATAAAGCTGTAAATCTTGCAGTGGTAACAGACTAATTCCAAGATTTATTTTGGGGGGTGAATTTGTAAGCTTGTTGAACATGCATGGTCTGCTTTTTCAGCCCTAAGACTCATTTTCCAGATTTAGCTAACAGAGAGTGTGGCTGGCTTGTTTTTGTTGTTTGTTTGTTTGTTTGTTTGTTTAACAAGTTTTGCAGCCATGCACCTCCTGCCACAAGCAGCTCAGGGTGGCTTACAATCCATAAAAACAGCAACAATAAAACTAAAAAGACCTAAAAGGAGGATACTAAAATAGCCCACCCTAACCCATCCCCCTTCTCCCCCACCAAATGCGTGGTGGAACAGCCAGGTCTTACAACTTCTTTGAAAGGAGGGGAGATCTGGGCTCAACTGGAAGGGAGTTCCACAGCTGTGGTGCGGCCACCGAGAATGCCCTCCCCTCTGTGGCCCCCTGGCAAACTCGGGGGACCTCGAGCAGGGCACCCCCGGATGACCGCAGGGGCTGATCCAGAACCTGGGGGGTGAGGCGGTCCTGCAGATAGGTAGGGTTTAGGCTATTGAGGGCTTTATAGGCCAAGACCAACACCTTGAATCAGGCCTGGAAAACTACCGGCAGACAGTGCAGAGCATCGGTGTAATATGCTCCCGGTGGCCCAAACCCACCAGGAGACAGGCCACTGCATTCTGCACCAGCTGCAATTTCTGAGCCGTCACCCTGGGTAGCCCCACGTAGAGCATGTTACAATAGTCCAACCTAGAGGTGATGAAAGCCTGGATGATGGTGGCCAGGTCAGAGTTCGAAACATACGGCTGAAGCCATCACACCAGATGTAGCTGGTGGAAGGCACTCCTTGCCACAGCCTTCACCTGGACATCCAGGCGGAGCTGAGAATCGAGGAGCACCCCCAGACTCCAAACTTGGGAGACCAATGGAGGGCAGACCCCATCAATGATGTGGGGCTGCCATCTCCATCACCTTAGCCACCAACATCACCTCCGCCTTGTCAGGATTCAGTCGCAGTTGGTTAGCCTTCATCCAGGCCCTCACAGCTGTCAGTAAGCACTGAGACTGCTGGGTCTGGGTCAGTTGAAAATGAGAGGTACAGCTGGGTATCATCAGCATATTGATGACACTGCACACTAAACCTCCTAATCACTTTGCTGAATGGCTACATGTACATGTTGAACATGGTTGGCATGTTGGTCCTGCGTGACAGATGGAGACAAAGTAGTTTGAATGATCTTTTATTGGACCAACTATTGGTGGAAATGTGCAAGCTTTCCCAATAAAAGATATCATTCAAACTACTTTGTCTCCATAGTTAGCTTGGCATGGCACATCTGGGGCTTCAATTTGCTGAAGCCACTAAGTGGCAGTATTGATCCATGGCTTGGGCTGCTGGGCTCTCCTGTATCTTGGGAAATTGGTGGCTGCACTCCTGATTGGGGGAGGATGGGGCTGCTCTCGGGTGTTCACTCTGCCCTGGTGTAAGTGGTGATGAAAGACATGGGGGGGGGGGGGCGGTCAGAAGTGGGCCTGCTATTAATCCTGCTCTAGTCTCAAGGAGTTGGCTGCACAAAAGGATTCTAGTTTTAATAGCATCCCCCTGCCTTGGGCCATGACTGAGCAAGAGGCTCTCCTTTCACGTGCAGGCTTGGGGGCTTTCTTGACTTTGCTCTTTGGTTCTGCTCTGCAGACTTGGTGCCAGCAGTCTCTCTGCCTCCCCTCTTTGCCTCTGTCCTGGAACAGGCTGTGGACTAGAATAATTCTCCACACAGATCAGTGGTGTTGCAAGGCTGTGGTGGACCTGGACTCATCTCTCTCAATTAGGGGCCCCCTACGTGCAATGGAGTAGGTGGGTAACAGCTTTCCCATTTAGGCAGTGCTCAGGGCTGGCCAGTCCGGCCTTAGGGATTGCGAGGCCCAGGGCGAGGGAGAAATGTGGGGCCCCCTTCTCCTGCCGGTGGGCCTAGAGGCGCTCCCTGGCTTGGTCTGGGGGCACTGCCTGGGCTCGGGGACAGGCGGAGGGGGCACTCCTCTCTGCCCATCCATTTTTCAGAAGGACACCGCACTTACCACCTCCACCGCTGCCACCACCACACCGACTGCACCTCTGTCACCACTGGCCTGGGCCTCGCACCGGGCCCGCTCCCTGACTCCTGGGTCGCACTGGCAGCAGTGCTGCAGCAGCAACAACATAACTGAATTTGCTGCCCGACATTGCTACGGGCCAGGGACTGAGGGAGAGGGAGAGGCAGGGCCTCTGCCTCTGCCTCTCTCCCTGGCAGAGACAGACAGTGGCCAGGAGCTGTAGACTACAGGCTGCGCACCCTGGCCCTGCCCTCCACTTCTGACATCTCCAGAATGGACTGAGTTGGCTGGGGGAGGGGTTCTGTACTGCAGTGGTGGAAAATAATTTTAAAAATTATTTTTAAAAAAACTTGGGCCTGAACGTGGAGCCCCCCCCCCTCCCCAAGAGTGGGACCTGGAATGGCCACCCTGAACTGACAGTGGCTGGGAGCTGGGGGCCCCATGCGGAGGCCCTGCCACTCCCATACTCTGTGATCCTCCCACTCTGCTGCCTGTCAGTCTCGGCCAGGGGAAATGTGGGAGAGGCGGGGTCTCTGCCTGTTCCTCATTCCCCCTGGCCGAGACAGTCAGGTAGTGGAGGGGGTGGGGGCACCCCCCAGCGGAAGTGAGGGAGAGGCAGAGGCCCCACCTCTGCCACACTCCCTGCAACTTCTGGTGGTGGCACGTGACGTGGCGGCAGATTTAAACTGCTGCTGTGCCCACCAGAGCTTGCTGTAGGGAGTTGCCCTGGTGAGCGGTCCTGCAGCGGGGCCCAGGACGGTGAGGGGTGATGCCACAGCGACGGATGCGGAAGTTAAGTTCCCCCAAAATGGCTGGGCTTGGGGATGGGTGGAGGGGAGTGCCTATCCGCCTGTCCCTGAACCCAGGCTCGGGGAGTGCCCCCCGACTGAGCCGGGGAGTGCCCCCTGAGCCAAGGAATGCCCCCAGGCTTGCTGGTGGCCTTGCTGCTGGTGGGAGACTGGGGCACTGCAGTTCTCCACTGCCCTGGGCCCTGTGGATCTGAAAGCCGGCCCTGGCAGTGCTGGCCCACCTTCCAGCAGCAGCAACCCCACTGCCAGGAAGTTTTTGGAGTGGCTGGGGTCAGCACTTCATCCCCACCCTCTTGGAAAACTTCCTTCTTGGCAGGGTCCTTTGCAAGCAGCAGGAGTGGTAATAGGAAATTTTCAGAGTGGACCAGGGTTCTCGAATTGCTTGCAAAGGGCCCCCACCAAGTCTCGGGCCTGGGCTCAGTTGAGCCCCCTTGGTCCATGATAGCTATGCCCCTGAAAACAGGTACTGCAGTGATGGGGGCTAGTGGAACCCAAAGTGAGAAGCTGAGACTGGTCACAGCAAGAATGTTATAACTTTAGACCACTTGCCCATGTTACCACACCACCAAATCTCCCAGTGGGAAAATCATGTGGTGTGCTGTGCACATGGGCTCTTATGATCAGCTGCATCCTGTGGCTTTTTTCTATCAGCTCTGAATTTTGAACAATGCCCAGTAAATGGCAAAGGTGCCTTTTTCCAATTTAAATACTAAACAGAACCTTAGTATCTGCTTACTTTAGAATTAGAGTAATACTGAAGTGTCTACTTTAATGCACTCTAGTATTAATACTAAATTAGTATTCACATCCCACATATATACCAGCTGCTCAGTGCCAGCACACCACTAGCTAGGTCACAGTGATGACATTGGTTAGCTCCTAGTGCTACCCACTTGGACTGTAATTCTGTGCTGTCAGAGAAAATTTCTGTGACAACTTGGCCAGATGCAAAATTTGGCAGAAATGGCTGCAAATCAGTTTTTGCAGAATCTATGGGCCCATACCTCTCAACCCCTGCACTCTCAAACAAGGACAGTGACTCTTGAAATGTTGGACATAATTTGCATAACATTTGCATATACATGCAAATTCAGAGTAGTCTTAACTATGAGGCTGGGCTAAAAAAAATCTTAAAGCTAACTGACTTGTATATCCAATCCATACATACATAAACCTCACTCAAGCCAGACTTAAACCCACTGGTGTAGCTACTGTGGCACGGGGGGGCGCATTTGTGCCCAGGCCCTGCTGGGGGGGGCATAGGCTGGGGGCTTTTTGTGTTGTTTTTTTTTAAAAAGCTTCCCTTGGTTATCCGGTGTGGGAGGGGGGCAGGGGGCCCTCCCCTGCCCCCCTCCCGCACCCGACTACCAGGGCTGGCCCGAGGCATGTGCCACCGGCACCCAGGCACATAGCCCTGTGGGGGAGGGGCCCTGCGCCACCACTGCAGGTTGGAGAGTGTCGGAACACCGTAGTTTAATTTCCCACCACCATTGGTCACCGTCTCCGATTACACTGACTCACTCAGTGACTCACACCACCACGTGACCATGCACAGAGATGCAGCAGCACATGCTGGACAGAGTCGCTGAGCTCAGGCTCAGCTCAGCGACTTGAGGCTCAGAACCGTGTCCGAGTCGGAGCCGCCGGGCCTCGGGTGCGGAGCGCTGGAGCCAAGGAGGAGCATGCAGCAGCAGCCCAGTCCGTCCAGCCAGGCTCCATCAGGTAGCCTTCCCGGCCTCCATCCGGCCCCTCCACCCAAATCCCAGTGCCCCCAGCCTGTCCCTCCCCCTCCCCTGCAAACCCCAGTGCCCCCAGCCTGAGTAAATGGCCTGCAGTGCCATCATGACCTGAGTAAATTTCAGAGAATGTATCTGTTTATGTTGCATAAATGCACATAGCGTTTATGTACCTGACTATATTCATTGTTGTCAATTTCATGTCTTCAAAGGTTATATTTGCAAAATACATTATATGTTTCTAACTGTTGAATGCTGTTGGTGTTTTGATTTGTGGTTTTGATTATTTACCTTGGGAGTTACCCTTGGAGGTGGGGGGTCATGATTATGGGCTGATTCTGGGTCCGCCACAGTTTTGCCAGCCTGACCCTTGTTCTGTTCACACTTTGCCCTGCCTGCACCTCACACCCAGCCCTAACTACCCACGCTACCTCATACAGTCATAGCCTGTCTCTGATGCCAAGGTTCCAATATGCTGTGCTGCTGTAACTGACTAGGGTGGGGGAAGGTTTGAGTCTCATGTGTTGCTGGAATTAACTGGGCGGGAAGAGGTGACAGAAGAAGGGGTGAAAATCAGGTTTCTGTCTTTTTATGCAGCTTTATGCCAAGTTTTATTTTTTTGGGGGGGATTCCTGTACAGTAGTGGTGGGACCTCGGACCCATTACCGGCTACCGGATTTACCGGTTACCGGTTCTGCGAAAACCGGATTCCCGGATTAAATTCGGTATACCGGTACTGGATTTATTTCATTGGTTTCAATGGGGCGCTGTGTCCCCATTGAAACCAATGAAATAAATTAATTCCCTCCCCCTCCCCCTCCCAGGCTGCGCGGGTGGAAGGGGGGACACCCCCCACCCACCCTGCCCAGCCTGG
>QEPC01010104.1:138119-161911 GCA_003113815.1 Sphenodon punctatus | reverse complement strand
TTTTTTTTTACATTGCAGCCATTTTTAAATGGCTGCAATGCAAAAAAAATCCGGTACCCCGGTCCAGATTACCGGGTCGAATCCGATAATGCCGGTACGCCCGATACCGGCATTATCGGATACCGGATTTTACCGGTTTCCCGCCCCTACTGTACAGTGCAATTGCAATGTGTAATCTGCCATTCTACTTTACTCAGAACTGAATGCTGCAACTATTTTGTTGTGGCCCTGAGGCTATGTGCATGATAAATATGTGATCACTTTTTTGTTTGTTTTTATCCTGCTATGGTGCTACCACTCTTGGAGAGAGTGAGTGCTGGAATCCCATCCACTGAATGGATGGTATGTTAGTAGGACGGCTCTCTCTGTCTCCATGTGGCAGTGTTTTGCACAGCCGCAAGGAGTTCCCAGTGTTAACTGATGTTCTCTCCATCAGATACTAACCCTTATAACACCTAGCCACTGGCTTTAGAAGCTGTCAGCAAGCCCTACCCCATCCCTTAAGCTCCGCCCACTCGGTTTTCAGAGCATGTGTGTGCTTTGCACGTACACACATGAGGGGCCCATAACTGTGGCTTGAGCCTGGACCCTTCTCAACCTTGCTACTCCCCTGCTTAAACCCTTGTCCTATCAGCCTTCATGCCCAAGTTCTATTGCAGCACTTTCCTTGACAGTTTGGCCTCCACACCCCCATGCCTAGTGACCTTTTACTGTTTACACAGCCCTCCTTCTGACAATAAAGCTTTCCCCCTCACTCCAGCCATTTCTCCTGTGTGAATTTTTTGACAGATGAGATGCTGTGAGGATTTTCTCATAAGCACATATTGGCAATAGCCCATTACCTAACAGAGGCTGGTCAGAATTTTTTTGTTTTTAAAAAAAAAAAAAAAAAAAAAAAAAGGAAATCATTGCATCATCAGTACCTTACAAGGGCCAGGTTTGAATCCCCAGCCAGAAGAGAAATGCTTATAAATCATAGCTCTACATTGCCTCAATGTTGTGGCTTTTTCTCTTTATTATTCCAAAGACTGACCATTAGCTCCCTGGTGCTGCAAAACCCTATTTTCCTCCCTGAAAGGAGAAGTTGTTAATGAGTTGGAGGATAAATAAGATAATTCCTTCTTTTCTATGAAGGGGGCTGCTCTGAACTAGCCTGGGACAAACTATCTGACTGGTCTGACTCTTTAAGGCTGGAGAATACAACCCATTCTACCATTGATGACTTACAAATTGCATTCCTCCTTGCCTCCCTTTCTAATCCTGGACTTTGTACAGCACACTTTACCAGGGGTGAACTCGCACGTAATTCTGCCAAACTCCAATATCCGTGGGGCCCTGGAAGCCATATAACTGGTCCCGGATGATCCTCTGGTCACTGTTGCATGAGTGAGACACTGATTTTCCAGCCTTGCTTTGAACTCTGATCTGACGTTTAGATATGATCTATTAATCAGATCTGAGTTGAAAGCAGGGCTGGAACTTTGAGTGTCTCTCACACATGCAATAGCAACAGGGGATCATTCAGGACTGATATACAGCTTCTGGGGGCCCGTGGACATTGGAGTTTAGCAGAGTTACGTGCAAGTTCACCCCCAGACTGCAGGACAGATAACGTGGTGTAAAATCAGGGGTGTCCTATAAAATCCAGAACTGAGGTATGCACAGGCCCCTGGCTTTGGACGGCAAGCTGTCTGGGGCAGGGACTACACATGCTTAGTGCAACTTTGATCTTGGTTATGGGGCACCATCTCCTGCTCCTCCCCCACTTCCCCAGATGCTACTGCGACAGTCTGTATTTCTCTGTCCAGGGTCTGCAATCCCCACCCTGGAGCAGTTCAAGCCCCCAGTGTGAGCATCCTCTCTCTCTCTTCAGTGCTGGGCCTAGCACTGGAGACATGCTGAGCCAGGAAGTGGAGGCAACATATCAGAATCGCATTCAAGGTAATTGCATTCATGGTCTGCCTGCTCTGGCAGGGATGGAAGTTTGGCAGGGCTGGAATAGGCACAAGTTGCTGAGGCCCAATTCTGCAGGTGACTTGCCCAAGCTCAGTGCCCAAGACTGGAGCTCTGGGGCATTTGGCACTGTAGCAGGCAGCACTTCTGGGAAGAAAAGCCATCTTACCTGGGTACCTGCAGTCGCTAGATTCCCATGGCACTAGCCCAGCTTTGATCCTCCTGGAGTGAAAGGTAGGGTGTTTGCTGCTGGAGTAGCCTCTGACTAAGCAGCTGCCACCTTCCACCCTAGAGGCAGCTGCATTTCCATGGGGAGGGAAGGACACCTGTATGTAGGGGAAATATCAAGGTAACTCTTTCTGTGGCGGCTGCTCAAGGTTTGCATTGTTGAGCTGGTGTCCTTGTCCATCTCAGACTTGGAGCAGGAGCTGACCGCCATTCTGAAGAGGAACAAGGAACTGTCCTGCCATCTGAACGAGCTTGAACGTCTCGTGTGCCCAGAGGTAGGGTGGGTGTTGGACACACTGAAGCTGGATGGGGGTGTGCTGGCTTCAGGTTTTCCTGATCTGTTCATCTTGTGGTGAAACAGGTAGAGTGGAGTGACTCTCTGCAACCTGACTTGGGGGTGAAGCTGCAACTGTACCTGGAACGCTCACTGATGGAGAAGCAAGAGCTGGAGAGCAGAGCACTCCGGGCTGAGGAGAACATCCAGGATCTCAAGCAGGAGAGTAAGGAACCTCGAATGAATGAATTAAATTTATTGTTTAACCATCAGTTATAACAAAGCATAAATATACATAAAAACAGATATTGTAGGCATCTATCGAGCCAACTAGTTTATACAAAGCAACAGACTTGCTAATAAAAATAACATAAGAAATACAACACCGTACTAATCCTAACTTTAACCCGATTCTCATACTCATCTATTAACAAAGTATTTTTGTACCTATTAAGGGCAGGTCGACATATGAAGCACTAGATAAATTTCCACCAAGGGCAAAGGACCACTATGTTGAAACGGAATTTGACAAATTCATCCCTTTAACCTTATTTGCAGGAGAATTCTTTCTTCTTTCCTAAGGGAATACAGATCCCTCCATCTTCATTCCACTCTCTTAGTCCAATGTCCAACCACCCATCCTACTCATTTATCTGGGTCCTGTTTGCTACCTCCGTCCCATCTCAATCTTACTTGATTTGCCAAGTTCGCAAAAATGGCAATTTCTTTTGTCAGATCTGTTGCTAATGGATCTAGGCATAATCTGTAGCACTTAGCCACCGAATTCTTTTCCAATAATTTTGAAGCCAGAATCAAAACCTCGGCTCGGATGGAGTTTAACATGGGGCATTCAAAAAGCAAATGCTTGTTGGTATCTATTTTCTGTAAGTCACAAAAACGGCATACCCTGTCCTTCCATGCAATCCCCTGGTAGCGGCCCTCCAGAACAGCCGTTGGAAAAACCCCGCAGCGTAGTCTGGTAAATGCCCTCCGAGTGTGAAAATTTGGCCACACCACCAGATACGAAGCGTCTCCGAGGGGCACTCTTGGAGGAACATAATCTCTAGCTACCTGCTGGCATTGTAATAGGGCCGAATCCAGCTGGTATTGCTGATCTACAAGTCGTTCCTTCACCTGGGACCAAGCCAATTTAAGTCCCATCTCTCTCAATCTCAAAGGGTCAAAACCCATCTTCCTAATTATCTTCTCGACTTGTCCCAACCAGGGGCCCAAGATCCCTCCGTCCCTTGCCTGCCTTACTAAAGCCATGTCCTCAGAAGGTAATGAGACAATCTTCAGCCAATACCTAATGATGGATTGCAAAGCAAAGAGGCGTATGGGGCGGCTGCCCAATTCAAGTCTCAGCAAAATCTGAGGAGTGCCTTTTGGCACACCCAGGATTGCTCTCATAAACTTGTTTTGGACTGTCTCAAGACCATCAATACCTGTTAGGCCCCATACTGGGAAGGCGTAGAGAAGCTGGGGGATCACCTTGGCCTGAAAAAGGCGCAAAGCAGGGAGGACCAACTTACCCCCCTTCCCATAGAAAAATTTCAAAATAGTCCCCGCCGTCTAGGAGGCGTGGCTCTTTGCCAGTGGGCCATGCTTCTGACAACCCCGGGAGCTGAAAAAATTGACACCCAAATATCTAAATTGGGCCACCTGAGATATTTCATTTGGCCCAAGACTCCAATGGTGAATTTCCTTAATCTTTCTCCTCCCAACAATCATAACCTTTGTTTTGCTGTAGTTTACAACTAGACCCTCTCTTGATGCATAGTCTCCCGTAAGGAACCTCAATCCAACAAGATCCCAAGAGGAGTTGAAACGTTAAGCTAGGGAGCAAGAGCTGCTCGCCCTGGAATCCAAGCTAGAGCTAGTCTGGAGAAAAGGCTTCCCTTCTGCAAATGGCCTATAGCTCTCCTCAGGGCTGGCCCGAGGCATGTGCCACCGGTGCCCAGGCACATGGCCCCGCAGCAACCTCCGAGGGAGGAGCCCCGCACCTGGAGTCGGACCCCCGCAGTTTAAATCCCCCTCCTGCCCTAGGTCTCCCCTGCCGGCTGACGCATGCCCCACCCCCTCTGCCCTCCCGCTGCTAGACTCATGCTGCAGCAGTAGCAGGGATCGGACTGGGAGATAAAGCTGTTTGTTTACAAACAGCTCCTCCCCATGTACTGATCAGAAGGTTGTTGCCTTGTAAAGAAGGTTCTTCAAGATGACACCTAACATTCTCACAACTGGGTTGTGCATGCTCATCCTATCCAAATAATAGCCACATGATGGTCTCAAGCTCCTGTAGTATAAAAAGTGCACTCCCCCTCAGAATGACAGTTCCTTTCTAGAAAGAGAAGGAAAAAATTCTATGCAAGAGTGGAAGGATGGGTATTTGTGAGAATGTTTGGAGCCATCTCAAAGAACCTTATTTACAAGGTAGCAACCTTCTGTTCTTGGAGCGGTTCCTCACATGCTATTTTTTACTAAATATGAACGTGCTTATGTGATCAAGTATTGTTAATAGCATGCAGCTATTTTGATGTGGCCCAGAGGTTTTGTATATTTTAAATATGTGAACAGGATTTTTTTATCCTGCTATGGCACTACCACTGATGGGGAGAGAGAGCGAGTTGTCCTACTGGAGTCCCATCCACAAACTGGATGAGATGCTAGTAGGAAGGTTCTCTCCATCTCCAAGTGGCAGGGTTTTACTCAGCAGCAAGGAGTTCCCAGTGTAAACTAATGTTCTGTCCATCACATCTTAACACTGAAAACTTTGTTGCTGGATTTTTGGAGGCTCCGCCTACAATGGACAAGCCCTTCCCTAGAGCTCTGCCAGCCATAAGGTTCTGCAAAGCTGCCACCAGACCGGCAAGCCTTTGGGGCCCCGCAGCAAGGCTTGGCACATGGCCCCTCAAACCCTTGGGCCAGCCCTGGCTCTCCTAATTGGAGATGAACCTCAAACTCCTGACAAAACAGAAAACCTAAAATCCTTTTCTGATCAGAACAACCAGATGAAGCATTAGGCTTGAGATGCAATGCATCCTGGGAAACACAATTCTCAAGAGCTACATACATTGCATTTGATTAGCTGCTTCTGTAGTAGAAAAGGGCTTAGACTCTTCCAAACCCAGCTATTTCTGAACTTCCTCTGCGAGATGTGTTCTGTATTGGGCCTGTCTGTAAATCTGACTGTCCTGGGGCTCGCTTGAAGAGGGAGGCTAATGAGGCCAGGAACTCAAGCTGCTTCAGAGTCTGTCTAGCATTAATGGGATGGACAGGAGAAATGAGAAGGCAAAGCTGACTGCTGTTGCCCTGAAAATGATCAGGTAGACAAAATGCCATCCCTCTCTGGCTGACTTGCCATCTTAGGCCGCTTTTAGACGAGCGGCGCACGATTGCGCATCGCCATTGCGCATATTTTGAAACGTCCGGATGCTGTAATTAGACGAGACGGAAGCATGTTATGCACATATTATGGCGGTTGCGCATTTTTAAAATCCGCAAATTAAATAGCTCACAATCGAGCTATTTAATTAGCGGACTTTAAAAATGCGCAACCGCCATAATATGCGCATAATAACCCACTTCCGTCTCGGCTAATTACATCATCCGGACGTTTCAAAATATGCGCAATGGCGATGCGCAATGGCGCACCACTTTTCTAAAAGCGGCCCTAGATACCAGGGTATTCTCTTACACAGTGAGGGTTGGTACCCTGCCCCACCACCTCTTGGTCATACTTTGGATGCCCCAAGCATACTCTCACCTTTCCATGTCCTGTTCTATCCTGGAAGGGGGGTGGGGGGGAGTGCACCCTATGTGGAAGGGACTGGGAGTGTGGGGCATGTGCAGGAGATCATGCGCTGCAACCACATGATCTTGCTCTTGCCTCTGTCTCTGGTTCTGCAGTGGTGCCTCCCCCAGATGTAAATAGCACCAGGGCAGGCGAGGAAGGAAATGTGCTCTTTTGGGAGAGGAAGGCTAAAGGGTACAGCTGGGAGGGCAGGGTTTTGCTTCCATCCCTGCAGTCTTCTTGTGCCCCTGCAGGGAAGGGGCAGCTAACATCCTAAGATTTCAGAGAGGGTAACTAGACCCAGGCTGCTTAACTGCCACTTCAGTCTAGCCCTTGGTCTCCCCTTACCATACACTTTAATGACCGGACCTGCAACTGTCCATCCCCTAGCCAATTCCTGCATCAGAACTACCCCATCCTAGGTAATAGGATCCAGCCCCTGCCCTCTAGCACTGAAAGGGTGAGATCAAGGGATATCCTGTCAAACGCTTTGCTGAAATCAAAGTCCCCCATGATATTCTTGTTGACACACTGGTAAAATGTGGGCTAGGTACCATTAGGTGGATTTACAGCTGGATGAAGAACTGTACTCGGAGTGCTTATCAATGGCTCCTCATCAGTCTGGAGGGAGGGAATGAGTGGGTGCAGCAGGGCTCTGCCCTGGGCTCAGTACTGGTCACCGCAGACATGAAGCTGTGAGGAATAGCGAACGCCTTAGACAAAATTTAAAATGATCTTGATAGGTTGGAAAACTGGGCTGAAACTAACAATGAAATTCTGATAAATGTAAAGTTCTGCATTTAGGTAAGAAAAATCAAAGGCATAAGTATAGGATGGGTGATGTCTGACTTGGCAGGCATATATGTGAAAAGGATCTAGAGATTGTAGCTAATCACAAACTGAACACGAGTCAGCGGTGTGATGCAGCTGCAAACAAGGCTACCGCAATCTTAGGCTGCAGTAACAGAAGCCTCCTTTCCAAGTCACGCGAAGTAATAGTTCCACTCTCTTCTGTGCTGGTCAGACCCCATCTGGAATAATGTGTCCAGTTCTGGACACCGCACACTCATGATAGTGATCTTCAAATAACTGAAGGGCTTCTGCACAGAAGATGGTAAAACTTGTTCTCTCCTGCCCCTGAGGGCAAGACTAGAAATAATGGGTTCAAATTACAGGAATGCAGATTTTGGTTAAACATTAGGAAGAACTTCCTAATGGTAAGAGCTGTTTGACAATGAAACAAATTGGCTAGGAAGGTGGTGGGTGGTTCTCTGACGGTTTTCACACACAAGCTGGACGACTGTCTGTCGGGGATGCTGTAGCTGCGGATTTCCTGCACTGCAGGGGGTTGCGCTCAATGACCTCTGAGGTCACTTTCATCTTTGCCTATTCATAGGATCATAGAGCTGGGAGCATGCACTCAGGGCTAGGGGATGGATCCATGGCACAGAGCCATGCTCTTGACCCTCCCCTTCCTTTCCCCCATCCTCATTTGCCCTGTAAACTCCCCCAATTTCTATCTGGCCCATAGAGTTTGTACTAACTTTCAAAGTGGCCTGCAGACAGGAAAATGTTTTCTGCCCCTGATCTAAAACAATGACTCCACTAATGGTATAATTTCCCACTCTCTTCAGTTGCTACATTGCAAAGGCACCTGCAGGCTGTTGGGAATCCCTCTTTGAGCTCCGTATTGCCAGTGACTGTCCCTGAACCTCGGCCTGGTTCACCCTTGCCTTCCTTGCCCCCACAGACTCCCTCCATCAGGTAAGGCCTACAGCAGCTTCTTGATCTCTCCTCTGAAGAGATGGGCAGCTAGTACCTTCCTGTGCAGGAAACTAAACTCTAGGGAGAACACAGGGTATGATTTTGGAATACGAGCTAGATTCTGGGCTTGTGGGAAGAAAGATGTCTGTGTTCAGGCAGTGTAATGCAGCTGAGAGCCTGCCCCAGCCAATCAAGATTGCAGTCCAGCTAAGCTACCTACAGTCAGTTCTGTCAATGGTGATTGTGCAGCCTGGGTTTCCTCTGGCTTGCTCAGTAGGATGTGGTAACTCATGCACATTTGTGGGTTCTGTTTATTATAGTCTCTCTTCCAGAGGTCTTGCATTTGCTCGGGAAGTGCAACCAGAACGAGCTCTGGTTGTGAAAATTAAGAGCACTAAATTAGAGTTACAGGAGTGATAACTGCATGTTTTCTCCTAGGTGGTACAGCGCTCTGAATAGGTGTATCATACCGTCCTAGTGCTTGTGGAGGCAGGAACAACCCCTAACAGAAGGGTTTGAAGGACCCGAGTCTTGGATTACTTCTTACTATTACTCTTTATCTTCCAGGAGGGGCAGGGTGGAATCCCAAGTAACCAATGGTACTGGCATTTTGATACCTCCACCCAGGAGGTGTTGCACACACAAAAGAACAAATTAAGGTCTCCCAGGCAGGAATTTTGTTACGCTAGGGACTCAAAAGACTATTATATAGACAAACACTATCAAATAATCATGGGAGGATATCCCAGGCACTTTACTTTTGACTTATGTACACCAGCACAGAGAACACATGAGGGAAAATTATATCTATTGAAAAATCACCCTCCCCTTCCTCTGAAGAGTGCCCCAAGTCTAGGAGCGGCCAGCCTCTTTCTGTGGTCTGTTGCTCTGTCCAAGAGAAACTCCAAGTGGTGGTCTGTTCAACTAAGTGTTGGGGGGTTTGCCCCTTGTAGGGAATCCTACCAGGCATCCCCCCCTCGGTTCAGGCCCTCTGCCCAGATGTCAGCCTTTCCTCCTTAGTCATTGGGTTATTGACACGTTAGAGCTGTTAGTCCCAGACCCTGTCAGACATCTTGGGCCTCTGTGTGACTCCTTGCAGTAATGTAGGTGCTGCTGGCACCCTAGCTTCTCCCTGGGCCTACTCAACTACGCACACGCGCACCAGCCATCTTCTCCCAACTTCTGTGCTGAAGTATCACCTTGGGTCTCCCTGCTGAGTCTCCTTGGCTCATGAAGCAGCAGCTGCTGCTGGTGGCTCCTCCTGTCAGCTCTTCCCAGCAGCACCCTCTTCTGACACATGGAGAGCAGCAGCTTTGGGTTCTCCTACTGCATGGGGGGGGGGGGGGTACTCTTAAGTTGAATGTCCAGTCCAAAGCTGAAATCTCCTGCATGACTACAACAGCTGTAGCCAGACCACCACACTAGGAGCATGCCCTCTTTCCCTCAGAGAAAGGTTCATCTTGTGTGCCTCAAAATCCAGCCCTGACAATTGTAAGAAAAAAGGCTGCATGACGTGGCTGATTACGCTTTTAACCAAGTGCCCACATCCAGAGTGCGCCAGGAGATTTGGTGTTGTCATCGTAACGTTAGCAAGCAGCCTAAGTGTTTGGCTGTCGCACCAACCCCATTCACTCCTATCTTGGAGCTGTGTGCAGGAAGGAAGGGAGTGGTGAATGGGGCATCTAGAATACCCTTCTGCCAGGGCTGCCTGGATGCCATGTTGCTACATAACAGGTAGGGAGTTACAGTGCTCCCAGCAGGGAGCAGGCAAATCTCTTACACTGTGGCTCATGCCTGCAGTGGCTTGGACAGCCTCTTTTATCTCTCTAGACACTTCTTCTCTAAACTCCACAAGAAGCCAACAGTGAAGGCAGCTGTGCGCACATCACCCAAACAGGGAGGAGACACCTGTGGTATGTATTGGCTTGTCCCTGGCACTAACCAGGGGAGGCATCTGTATGGTGGGACATGGCACTGAGTGAGGAAGGGTGGAGTCACCTTGGTGCAGGTGGGAGAACTGGGGTGATTCCTTCCCTGACTTTTTTTGGGGGGGAGGCAGAAACGATACCAGTGACTTGTCTGCCATCTGCTACGCTCATAGCAGGTAAGGTCCCTGCCCAGCACACAGGTTCTTGGAGAGTAGCTCTGCTGTGGGATTTGGACATGAGGCTGGCAATCTACTTGCTCAGGTAAGGTTGGAAAGGGCTGGGGGGAGGCTGCTTGCTGCTCAGTCCTCGCGTCAGTTGTCTTAGCAGACAGTGAGCATGGGGGAAGGAATGTCATTAACTTTATCTCCTTGTCAGCAGGTGACCCTACCTCACCAAAGCCACATCCTGTGAAGGAAGTGCTGGCTTCAATTTGTCAGGGGGTCTCTCTGAAGTCTTCATGTTTGAAGGTAGGTACCAAGAGCTGGGACTTTCTTGTCTAATCAAGGGATTTCTCTTAATTTGCTGCTCTGGCTCCTGTAATAGACCCCAAAACTACTTGGCTGTCAAAACAGAAAGCGCTCTCCTTGGTGCTCTGGTTTCAGGCCCGTTTCTGTAATCTCCACCTTCTCTGTATTCTTAGAATGGGGTGCAACAGAAATGAAGGGTTTGGAACACATGTCTTGAGAAAAGACTAAGGCTGCAATCCTCAAACAACTTACTGCAGAGGAGTCCCACTAAAGGCCAATTCTACTTTCCAGGAGTAGGTGGTTTGAGGATTTCTGCCTAAAAGTAGTGGAGGGATGTCTACAAATATTTGTAAGTCTGCCTTAAAAAGAGTAGAGGAATCGGTTGTTCTCCCTTGCTATGGAGGGCAGGGTGCAAGCTAAAGGAAGAAAGCTCTAAATTGTCTTTCCCATCAGCGTGTCAGTGCGAGGAGGTAGGAAGGGGAAGGAACGCCTCTAGCACACCAGGAAGCTCTGCTCACGTGATGCGGAGGAAAGAAGCCTGTCAGGATAGTATGTGGGTGCTTCTGTGTGCTCACGCACCAGGAATATGGACCCCTATCATCCTAGGGCGCAGAGCTGTAATTCAGGGAAGGGGACTCACTCGCCTGAATTCCACACAGGGGGGGCGAGGAAGGCCTGTGAAGGGGGGTGCAGGTTCCACAGGGAAAGGACCCAGGTCAAGGGGGGGGGGGAGGCTCACAGGGCTTGCACACTCAGGGGAAAGGGATGGTATTGGACCCAGGGAAGGGGAGGGGGAGCACACACGAGCCCACAGGCTCACTCAACTGCCCACTCACCAGGAGGAATCACAGGAGACGGGGAATCCACTCAAACATGTAAACACACTAGGGACCCACTCACACCTGCATTCGGTCACAAAAGGGAAATGGAAAACAGGATGGGGCAGGGAGCTGGGAAGGAAGGGGCACAACAAGTAATCCAAGAATAATTCAGTCACAAATATCAAACACTTAGCTTTCAGGGGGACCCAGTCTCTCTCTCCAGGCGTTCTAGCTCTATTCACCAGCGCCGAGTGTTCTCCAGCGCCGGCAATTGAAGTACTAACCCCGCCCCTCGTGCATGGCTGGAGGCGCACGGAGCGCTGCAATGGGGGGTGGGGCTCCGCGATGTCCTGGGAGGGTCTGGGGCAGTCTGCCGTGCTAGGGCCATCATCAGAACCCCCTGGGGGGTGGGGGAACGTCAGAGTTGGTGCTTCAGCGTCTTTGGAGGCGAGGTGGGTGGGGCCTCGCCGTGCTGGGGACAGCCACCGGGCCGAGGAGTGGCTGTGGTGGCTGACACAGCGTTTCCTTGCAGTTCAGACAGACACTGGAATAGCTAGAGGGGGTGGCCTCTCCACCACTGGAGCTAAGAGGAGGTTGGATGAGCTTGGGTCTGGCAGATCCTGCACCATGTCGGGGATTCAACTTGATGACCTTTGGGTGGATTCGATCATTTTTGGTTTGCTTCTTTTGGCATCGGTGCTGCCTTCCTGACTTGGAAAGGCTGTTCCCTATCAGCTTGTCTAACCAGCCACTACTGGTCAGACTTTTGAATGAGTCTTTTAAAGTGGCTCTCCTTAGTGCCTCTGGACTGGCTGATGGTCTGGGGGTCCTCGTGACTTCCCATTCAGAGTGATCCTATGAAGTGACTATAATACAAATGAGAGGGCAGGTTCTTGTGTGCCTCCTGAGAAAGCAGGAACTGTCTGGAAGCAGGTGTACCTAGCGCAGACAGGACTCTGTCTCAATAACCTTCCTGGGCCTCTTCAGGACTCAGCATCCAAAGCAGGAAATCATTTCAGAACATGCAGACAGCTGTCAGAGGGCAATAGTTATTGGGGGGGGGGGGGGGGCTGTAAAGCAGTCCATGAGGTTGGGGAGTATCCCCTTTTTATAAGGGAGGATTTCCCAACTACTTTGGGGGCATGAGTCTTGCATGATGATCAGATCTTATTGTTGCATATGAGGGAGGAAAGGATTTGGGGATAGCCAAATTGCAACCCACCCCCCTCCCCTGCCTCTGAGGAAAGGAGTACAGGCTGGGAGGGCACAAACACGTGTGTGAGTGGGAACTTCCTGATGGGGTGTTGAAGATTAGAGGTTTGGGGCTTTATATATGCAGCTGTGTGTGTGTCCTATATAAAATGTATATTGGTGGTGGTGGTAATAATAATAATATACTATGAGCAGGGGAAGCCACAGATCACAGATGTTGACAGAAGCCCCAGCAGTGCATCTGCCAGTAATGGGTGTCTCTACAAGGTTCATGGAGAAGAGGATGCCATTTTGGAAAGGTAAAGAGAACCACTCCATCTCACCAGAACGAGCAGAGCAAGGTTCAGGAATTCCCTTTGAACTCTGCTCTGTGAATCCTAGAATTGTAGTGTTGGAAGAGACCTTGCAATTCATCTAGTCCAACCCTCAAGAGCATGAACTACCCTGGCATGGGATGGCTTTGGAATTCTGAACCGTGTCTCTAGGGGACACTAGCTCAATTGGTGGGGTTGGCAACTGTGGTGGGAAGGTTGTATTTTTAAATGGTCTTCTATGGTAGCATTGCATTTTCAAGTGAGCCTAGGGCAGGGGTGGTGCAACACTTTCCCTCCCAGGGGTCACTTTGAAAAGGAGTACAAGCTCCGAGGGCTGCATAGGAGTTGTGCTTGGAAGAAGGTCCAGATCTTGGATCCATCACCTCTCCTTGTGTGCATCCCCTCC
The DNA here is from genome assembly GCA_003113815.1 of Sphenodon punctatus. NCBI lineage: Eukaryota > Metazoa > Chordata > Lepidosauria > Sphenodontia > Sphenodontidae > Sphenodon > Sphenodon punctatus. Next base: position 148,754 of record QEPC01010104.1, on the reverse strand, counting down.
TCTCTGCTCCCCTACTCTGAGTGTTGTTTCAGTGCTTTGGGGGTTGGAGGGAGGGGGACTAGAAAAGGCCTGAATAAAAACTACCTGCAGGCCACATTTGCCCCATGAGCCTGAGGTTCTCCATCCCTGACCCTAGGGTGTTGCTGTGCTAGGCCCTGTACACAACCACCCCTGTTCTAGAGATTGGGGTTGGGGGAGGAATAGTCTCTTGTCTTCTCCAAATAGTGATAGTGACTTACCCAGGATCAGAGGCAGTCTGTGACAGAGCTGGGAATGGACTTAGGCCGCTTTTAGACGAGACACATTTGCACTTGATTGTTTTTATAAAAAAAAAAAAAAGTGCTTGTTTTAATGCTTGTTTAAACACCCAAACCGTTTTGAATGTGGTTTTAAAATAATGCACACTTTTAAAAACCGGTTTTGGCACCCCCAGATCATCAAAGTTGCTCAAAACCAGGTTTTTAAAAATGCACATTATTTAAAAATCACATTCAAAACGGTTTGGGCTTTTACACGTTCACAGCAAATACACATTTAAAATGGTTCAGGTGTTTAAACGAGCATTAAAACAAGCGCATTTTTTAACAGTCATGTGCAAATGTGTCTCATCTAAAAGCGGCCCCAGTGTCTTGAGTCAAAAGCCAAAATCTCTCATGCTGACCTGGGTGGGGTTCTAGTGTATAAAACTGAAGAGTAACTGTGTCATGGGGATCATGGGTAAACAGGGATGTTTCTGACAAAATATTAAACCTCAACATACATGTATTGTACCATCAGAAGAGGGTAAATAATATGATTAGAAGTGACCCAAGTGAAGCCAGAAACACAAGTTACCTATTTATTGCTCCAAGTCTTGAGCTGTGCAGGGCTCTTGCCAGGCAGGTAAAACTTACTCTGCTTGAGGGAAGAGCTCTGCAGTGCCCAAGCTGGCACATACATGCCAAATGGGCCTTTATCTTGGCCATTTTCCTCAGAGGCAATTGGTAAAAACAAAACTTCCAGCCCAATTTTGGGGTCCAGAACTCAGCTGCTCTGTATTGGGCTGTACATAGCAGCAGTTTCTGGGACGCTTTATTACTAGACTGCTTGACCTTGCTGTAGGTCCTCTCTGGGTGTGTCCCAACTGAATGGCCTCTTGTTTTGTATTGCAAAACTGATATAAACCCGGTCTTTTCCAGGGAGCAGGACTACCTTGGCAGAAGCTCTGTGGATAGTGGGAGTACAACTAGTACCCTTCCAGCAACTATCCCCTTAGGGGGAGGTGGCAACTCTGAAGACAGCCTGTCCAGTCCTGAACTGGGCACCAGTACTCCATTTGCAGATGGAACTGAAAAGGTTGAAGACAGCGGTATGCCTCCCAGCAACAAGAACCAGCTGGCTGTGGCAGAGGAAGCAAAAACTGTGCCTGCAAGGCTCAAGTGTGAGGAGGGAAAGAGTAGAGAGATGGGCTCCTCTACCCTTGTTGCTTCAGCTTCTGGGGCCAAAGATGGGGCTGGGAATAACCCTTTGAAGACCAATGACTCTGAAACCAGACCTCCGCAGCCTGCCACCCTTGATGCTACTTCACCAGGAGAAACTGAGTCTCCTGTGATGGCAGATCATCAGCCTGATGGCACAGACCGGTGTGTTCATACTATGGCAGCCTCCTGCATGGGCAAGGCTGATCTGGGCCAAAATGACAGCCAAGCCATATCTAAGCACAGTGACCTGGACTTTCCAGGAACCCCTGAAAAGCAGCTTTCTCTACAGCTCACTGTACGGGCTGCTTCCTCTGAACCTCCTCTAGAGGAGCTGGGAGACCCCAGCAAGGGGGAGAGTGTGTCTCTGGAAAGGAGCTTCCCAGTGGAGACTGAAATTCAGCTAGAGGAAAGAGTTGCTTGTGTTGCAAAATGCAGCCCCTTAGAGGCCAGTGTAGCGCTAGCTCTAGAGGTTCCTTTGCAGCAGAGAGCAGTGGAGACAACCGTGCCTACTTGTTCTGATCAGGCTCTCCCAGACCTGCTTCTGGAGGCTGACCCTGAAGGCTCAAAGGCATCTCCCTCCCAAGAGACTGGCACTGAGGCCTCTGATGCTTTTGAGTATACAAGACTGTAGCATGGAAAAATCCCAGAGGCTGGTGCCCAATTCGATTCTGCTCCTTAGCAATGCTGCTCTGTTCTCTAGTGCCAATAGCAAGCGCTAGCAGTACAAAAGTATAATAGGGAGGCCTTGACCTAGTCTCCAAGTATAACACCTGGCCCTCCTCCACTAACAAATGCACCCACATGCCTAGCCAGTGGCATCCTACCTGCAATAGCAGGGAACCTGTATCCTGCTAAGTTCACTTGCACTGCTTGTATGGGGAGGCTGGGTTGGAGTCTGGGCACAAGTCCTATGCTGAGCAGCTTCATGGAGCATTAGCTTACCCTGCTAATGTTCTACCTTCTCTGGGGATAGATGTATTCTGGTTTTAACTAAGTGGCCTCATTTTTAAATGATAGTGTTGTAAGCCTGTTTGGCCAGTGCTTTATGCCATTTAAAACTTTACCTGACAAGAAATAAAGACCTTACTACTTTCCATGCTGCTCTCTTTCCATGCTTTACTACTTTCCATGCTGCTCTTGGTTTTGTTGCAATCCCCATGCTGGACACCTTTTTTGGGGGTGGGGGAGTCTTTAGTGCTATGTACAGATTCCTGGGCCAGGAGGATGGCTTGTGTACAACAAACCTCCAAGAGGGGTAGAACTTAGCACTCGTTATGACTAGAACATGTTTCAACAAACATAATTGATGTAGCTGTGCCTTAAATCATTTTACTTTGGGATAGACTAGCTCATACATCAAGTGCACGAAACTGACGTTCCGGTGTAGGAGGTGAAATATGTACTCTGGGAAAACTAGGAATACACACTCCTTACAGTGGGCATTTTTACACACACCTTAAGGTTCCGGATATTTCAATCTTCTGGGTTTACAAGTCCACAAGTAAGTTTCAGATGCATTGTTCACACACACACACACACACACACACTGATTGCCCTGAGGCAGCCTAAAGTAGCCACAGCTGTAGATGTGAAAGGCTGCCATGGAAACCAAGTGACCACAGATGCCTAGAGCAAAGCAGTTTACCAGGAGAACTTCTTACACACAAGTTCTATGCAGAAGTTCAAAGATCTGGATGTTTAAGATTGGGTGAGTGATTTAGACACACAGAAAGTTCAGGATGTAACGGCAACATCCAGGAGAAATGTGTGTGTAAAAACACCCATTGCCATAGCAGTAATGTGAACAAGGGCTAAGTCTCATCATGGCCCCTGTGTGTAGGGGGAAGTGCACCAAAGTGCAGTAATTACTTTAGCTTCACTGGCTTTTAGAGCATGGCCTTAATAATAACAAAAAATCCTTTATCAAGATTGCAAGTTTCTTCCTGCAGGGCTCCTGTTCTGAGGGGAGAGAGAGCACCTTAGAGCCTCAGCAGTGTGTTCTAAAACAATGGATCATCTGAAGGCGAATTGCTGATGTTCTCCAGCTAAAGGTGCACAGCTTTCCTGTCCTTATCCTGTGTATTTGTGACCTGGAAAACTGCAGTGGAAGTGGCTTGAACAAAGCAAGTCGTCTACCTCTGGTGGCTTGGGTTATGGGTCTTCTATCTGCACTGGAGTGAGACTGCATATATGCAGTCAGAAGGACAAAATGCAGCACTGCACACAGGAGTCACTTCTACAGTGGTGGTAGGAGCCTCTGCACCATAGCCTCTTGGCTTCTGTGAGATACAGAAGAGACCCCCAGGCCAAGTTACTGTGATGGCACTAGCCCCACTGAAGCAAATTGTGCATGTGATCCAGGCATTGGTTTCTGGCAATGTACCAGGAGCTCTCCTGCACTCCAGGCAAGGACCCCTTCCCCTAGCTCTCAGCTCTAGAGCATCTCTGCAACTGGTTTCAGAAGCAGGGCTGGCCCGAGGCATGTGCCACCAGTGCCCAGGCACATGGCCCCATGGCAACCTCCGAGGGAGGAGCCCCGCACCTGGAGTTGGACCCACACAGTTTAATTTCTCCCCCACCCCCATTGGCAGCAAAGCCCCGGCGGCCACCTATCCTGGTTTGGTTTTTCCCCCCCCTGCCCTGGGTCCCCCCTGCCGGCTGACGCATGCCCCCTTCTCCCCTCCGCTGNAACTCTTTGTTGCTAGATTTTTGGAGGCTCTGCCTATAATGGACAAGCCCCTCCCTAGAGCTCTGCCAGCCATAAGGTTCTGCAAAGCTGCCAGCAGACCGGCAAGCCTTTGGGGCCTCGCAGCAAGGCTTGGCACATGGCCCCTCAAACCCTTGGGCAGGCCCTATACAGAAGTGGCAAGGAGCATTCCCTTTCTATAGAGTGCCTTCCCTACCACTCTGGAGGAGCTAGTCTAGCCCTCTCGTTCCTGGGGTACAAGTCCTGCCCTCCTCGCCAGAGGCACTTTGAGAAGCTGGTTATTCCCTCTCCCCCCAACATGACTTCCTTGTGATCTAGCAGTCAATCACAATCTACCCATTAGCTACCCTTGCCCTAGTTGGATTCCTAAGCACTCCCTCTCTTTGCAGAGGGAACGTGTGACTGTCTGCCAAGGGGCAAGCTTGCCACATGTCACTCACTGAGGCTTTGTGCTACTTCATAAAATTTTGCAAGTGCTGACCCATTATATCTCCAAAGAGGGCAGAACAGCCATTGACAAGAGGGCTGTCCCAGCTAGGGATCATCTGTGTTTCTGCACCTTCACTAATTGAGAGGTGAGGAAATTACCTTGGATTGGGGGGCAGAAGCAATATTCACTTCTATAGCACTTTCAGTATACAAAGTGCTTTACAACTCTTATCTAAACTCATTTTGCAACAGTCCTGTGAGGTAGGCCGCTATTATTCCCATTTGACAGATGGGGAACTGAGGCGAAGAGTGACCTGCCAAAGTCCACCCTGTGAGGGAGAACTATTTTCAGTGATGTAACTAAAGGGGGGGGGGAGGGGAGAGGAGAATCTTTAACTTCCTTCCTCCTCTCCATGCCCCCCCCCCCAAATTTGCTGGCCCCTTTCTCACCACAGATGATACTCCCCATCTGTGGCCTGTGAGTTTGACTAGAATGAGAGCAGACAATGGGTGTGTTCAGACAAGTGCCTCCCCACCCCAGTAGCAACTGGTTACCTACAGCAACCAGAGGGTGATGTGCTTGTCTGAAAACACCCAAAGTTAGCATATATCCTCCTAGGTGAATTCTTTGTATTCGCAGCCATTTGCTGCGTCAGCGGTGCATTGTCTTCTGTGTAGTACATGCTCCGGTAAGCCATGTTTGTATCATGCCCTGGATCTGCTCTCTCGCGTTGGGGGAGGTGGCTTGGGGAGCATCGGCGATGTACTGAGAGATGAGGCTGGGGAGTTGGTACAGGATCAGGGCTGGGACATCAAGAACAGGCTGGGAACCAGCACCCAGAACAGGAGGGGAATGGGGAGACAGGCCAGCAAGCTAGAGCAGATGGGTAGGCAGATATTTCAGGCCAGGTGGAAACAGACACAAGCAAGTCCAGGATGCAAATGGGTCTAAAACAGGAAATAGAAGAGGGCAGAGCTGGTCCAGGCGCAAGCAGAATGCAGCTGGGAGAGGAGCGAACAGGGTTAGCAGCAAGAGAACAGGATCAAGACAGTGAAACAAATGTTCACCCAGCTTTCTGTATCCTCAGACTGGCCAGGTGGGCAGCCAGTTGGGAAGCTGGTGGCATGCAACTAGTCAGCTGTTACAGACCTAGCAGGAGGCTAGAGGATGCAACTGAACCAACGAAAGGAGGACCTTGGCATTAACCCAACACGCTGGGTCACCTATTCAGTATGAATCTCTGCCTGCTTCCCTCTCAGACATGCTGTCAGCAGAGATGAGAACTCTGCACGTGGTGACTAATCCATGAACGTGGCCGGCTTTTCTCGTAGCTGGGGATTGATACCTAGGGGTAGGGCAAGCCAGTAATTTTTGTATCCCTGGAAAAATGAATTGCTGCTTCTCCCAGGTAATCAGGGGGGAGATGGTACCATGAGATGGTACCATGAGAAGCTGGAGCCACATAGCCCCGCAGCAACCCAGTGATCTGGGTGCCCTTGCCCATAGGAAGAGTACTACATGGATTCAAATACAGACCCTCCAATAATGACGTTTTACCTGGTACAGGAAGAGGTTTTGTATCTTCTTGTACTACCTACCCACCAGTCTAAAGTCTGTACTGAGTTCAGCAGACAAAGGGAGTCATTAGAAACTCCTTAATAATGCCTAGGTTAACAGCCCTGGTTGCTGCTGTTTGTTACTGGGTTGGGATAAGCACTACTATCAAAGAACAAAGAAAGGTACCGCTGAGGCAGGAGGGAACTTGTTGCTTGGGATCAAGATGAAAACAAACAAAGATAGGAGGAATGTGAGTGTGTGTGTGTGTGTGTGTGTAGGAGAGAGATGATTCTTTAGCATGCTGAAAGGGACTGTCACTGCTTCTGCTTCTATCTGTGATCCTCTGTCTTTAAAAGTAAAACTTTAGAGTTAAAGTCAATGCAGAATGCACACATTTGAGAATGTTGACATTTTAATGGACTGATGGTTCAAACTACAGTTCAGCCTTGCACATGAAATCATATATGTACACAGAACCTCTTGCATAGACATCCTTTTCCCCCAGCTCAGCCCCAAAGTTAGTCTTTGGGTGACTACAAATGTTCATAAATACATGCAAATGTATGCAGATTTTGAGTGACATGAAGTGTACCTATTTTTCTGTCAAATGTTGGAGGGTATGCATCATAGCATGCTCTACCCTGACCCAAACCAACCTGAAATGGTGTGCATGATTGAGGTGCCTCCGTGCCTGACCCAACCCAACCGGCTCTGCATCTGAGAAAACACATTGAAAACACTGCAACAGCGTGTCCTCCTTCCCTCCGAACACTCTCGCACTGGGAGAAGTACAGAGCAAAGCAGGGGCACGTATCTGTTTGCAATCAGCTAGCAGCCTATGAACAAAGAAGGAAAATGTGTGGCTGGCAGGCAGCATGGTTGACCCTGGTTCTAGAACATATCTGCTCTGGCATAGAGACCGAAGAAGAGCAATAATGGCAAGGGAGAGCAACCAGGTTAGGGAGCATTTAAAAGGTTTTAGATCTGACCCTTGCACACCACTACTGGGCTCTCTTTGTAGGGGGAGATGCTGTGTCAGGGATGGGAAGGGGAGCTCTGAGCTGCCCCCTTCTTGGAGGGCTGGTCCTACCTACCTTCTCCCCTTCCTCTGTCTCCCCTCAAATCACATCACAAGCAAGTCATGTTCCTGGAGCTAAACAAAAGCTGCTACCGCTAAATATCTCCTTTAAAAATCTCTGCCCAAACCAACCTAAGCCTAAAAGGCATTTGGGGAAACCGTGCCCAGTCCAAACCCAGTATATGGCTGAGTGGGTTCTGTTGGGGTTCAGTCAGGCAGCCCAGCTAAAACTTTAGCCAGTGGATTAGCCAGGTTCCATTTTCAGGTGAGAATGAGATGCAAATTCCCCTTCTCTGCTACACTGGACAAGGCTGGTATTTCAGTTGGACCCCAGTGAGTGTGGCAGGGTGAGCACTTGTCCAACAGACCCTGGCACTAATAGGCAATCACATCCTGCTTTTTGCAGAGCTGGGTGCAGAAGCAGGAGCCCATTTAATATTCTTTTCATTGCTTTCCTGAGCAAATGCGTTACGGAGGACACTTAGCTGGACGCTAAACAAACAGGCCGCTGGTTCATTGTGGGGAGACAGCAGGTAGTGTGCTAAATGGCTTGTGCTGATCCCCAGCTGCTGCCTTAGCACATATCCATGCTGCTTTCATCTTAGTTTTCTCAAGTCCTGATTAATGAGGGCTTCTCATAGGCCTGAGCCCCGCAGCCCCCTTAGAGAAACAGGGAGCAGCTGTCCCCTCGTTTAGGGCCAGGCCAAGAACAAACACGAGCAATGTGATGTCCCTCCCCTCCCCAAGGGCTCTGGGTTGGAGCTGGCAGATGTAAAACAGGGGATGCTGGTGGGCAAAGGAAATTGCCTTTGGGTTATTTGCACATCAAAAGAGGCTCAGCATCCTGCTCCCTATCACCCCCTGCAATCAAGGTGGCTCCTTTTAATTGCAGTCACACTTTCAAAAGTAGTTCTGCCCTTGTCATTCCTGGGATTAGCTGTGGATTTGGGAGCCGGTAGCGGCACAGTGCAAACCCCTTGGGGAGAGCAGGAAAGCTGCATATTGCACTGCTCAGAGCCAAGGATTGTGCTTTTTCTCATCTGTCCTGGTGGCTGACATAAGTGCAGCTGCTCCGATGGTTGAGTCACGACTAATCCCCAGGAGAGACAAGGAAAAAAACAGGCTGTGCTTGTCCAGGTGGTGGCCTCCATAATGCTTCCCTAGTGGGAGAATGTAGCTGCCTCACCTCTGCTGAGTCACCTACCAAGAGCACCCACTTTCAGCATGATCTGCTGCAGGCAGGATTGAAAGTGCTAGCAATTAACATGGATAGGGGGGGGGGGGAGGCCATCGGATATTGCAGACGTCATTCTGCTGGAGAATTAGGGATGCCATCTTTTGCAGTTTCCCTGAGACTCCCACCCATAGGACAAAATGGGAGTCTCAGCATCAAACTGCAAAAAGTGGTGTAGCAGAGCTAGTCAGTGCTGCTAGGAGTGAGTTTCTGACTCTCCTTCCCCCTACTCTCTCAAAATTGAACACTGGCTCATGCCAGTAAAAAGCCAGGCTGTGGCGGGGGTGGGTTGGAATGTTGCTTGGTTTTTGAAAAAGGAGAAAGGGGGGGTCGGGGGCATGGCTGCTGAGGAGACAGCAGGACCGAGAAGGGACAGGCTTCTTGTAATTGCACAAGGGACCTGTACAAGGACAGTGGAAAGGAACAATCAGGTAGCCTCTCCATGAGCCAGGTGAAAGAGATCAGCTGGCAGAGTGGTCAGCAACCTGCTTTTTGAGAGGGGAGGAGGAAAATGTCAGAAACCCACTCCTGGTAGCGCTGACTAGCTCTGCTACACCACTTTTTGCAGTTTACAGGATCTATGAATGAATAAGGATAAGGACTGAGATGCTGGGCAAAGTGGGTCCCCACCATTACAACCATTATCATCACCATCGACAACGGTTCAGGGAGGACAGCGCTGATTGGTTTTGCTGTGAGAAGCTTCCCAAGTTAATATGTGTCGATTGATTTCAATCCTTGTTATATTAAAAACGGTTCAGTGATAACACTGAGTTTGGGTCCAGTGCCTCCCTGTTAAATAGCTGGAATCCCCATAATAGATTCAGGAGGGAGCCCTCAATACATGAGACCCAGGAATAAACTAGCAACATATACGTAACATATGGACTTGCACTGAAGAGAGCTCCAGGCCCTTGAAGAAGTGTTAACTGAACATTAAAAAGTAATGACTGACAGTAACATTTTTCTTTTTATAATTTGAGAGGGGAGGAGGAAAGAGAGTCAGAAACCTTGTGTTAGAGCCCAGTGTGTGCTGTGCACTGTGCTCATCAAACATTTTTAAGTTAGGAGGGGGCCTGCATCACCGTTTCACAAAGGTCTCCTGTCTTTTCTGGATCTGCCACTGGGTGCACCACAGGGTGAGTTTCTGTGAGAAGCTATGAAGCTGTGGACTAGGCTTCTGTTTAGATTAGGATAAGTTTGCCATGGCTTGTCCCAGGACAGGACATTTTGGATGGGAAGTGACTGTGGTGAGGTCTTGTATAAAGAGACAGCTGTGAGGCAGTTTTCATGCTGAGTGCCTGCCTCTCCCACAGGTTAGCGCTGGCTTGTTAGAGCTCATGTCTGTCTATTGCACCCACTCGCTGTCTCTCTTATGCCTGGACTGGAAGCTCTCTGTGGCAGGAGCCATAGTTCTTACATATGCGGGAACCTGATGTAAGACTGCAAGGCCTCAACGTGGGGAGGGGGGATAGACACATCCAGACCCCTGGAGGCCACTCTTTGCCACCCAGCCCCTCCCACCTTCCATTTGCTCCAACTGCTCTCCCCTAACCCCGGGGTGCCTTTGGCACTGACCGTCCTGCCTGCTGCTGATCCCCCATCTAGGCTGGAGCTAGTCCTGTGGACAGGGGAATCTCTTGTGCTGGTGCTGGAGGCAGAGGTGGGGGATTTGGAGATGGACCTAGGCATTCCCCGGCAGCCAGGCTTGGTGTGTGCACACATGCTCAGGAGGAGTCTACCCCATCATGCATGAGGCTGCTATTATTATTATTATTATTATTTATTATAAACATTTATATAGCGCCAGTAGTGTGACCTGGTGCTGTACCGAACATAGACATAGACGCGGACCCTGCCTGTGGCTTACAATCTAAAAGACAAGGAGGGGAAGACAGGGAGAGGGGACAGTGGGAGAGACAGGGGAGAAGACAAACAAACAACAAACATTCAAGCGGATGCAAAGTCTCAGGTGCGTGTGCTTGGTTTGGCTACAATCAGGTTGGTTGCAGCAGTCTGCAGAGGAGGGCAGACAGTAAGTATATGGGGAACGTCTAGCAGGCATTGGGAAAGGCGGCGAGGAAAAAGTGGGTCTTGAGGAGGGATTTGAAGGAGCGGAGGGAGGGGGCAAGGCGGATGTGGGTAGGGAGGGAGTTCCAGGCATGGGGG
>QEPC01010104.1:109050-130166 GCA_003113815.1 Sphenodon punctatus | reverse complement strand
GGGGGGGCAACAGTGGGAGCAATAGAGGTCAGGAGGCGTGAGGGGATTGGGTCAAGGGGGCAGGTGGAGGGGTTGGATGAAGAGAGCAGAGTGGGCCTGCTGGCCTAGCACCCGGCCTTCTGAAGGCCTTCCTGAGCCCCTTGCCCAACTGCAGTGGGATCAGGGCAGTTTTAACCAGCTTAGGAATTTTTCAGTCTGCTGACCTCAAAGTGATGCTCCTGTTGGCTGGGTTTGCTCTCCCTATATAGTTTCAGCTAGGTCACGTGACCCACCCACATTGGTTATACGATCTCTCTGCTCCCTGGGTTAACTCTTTCCTAGCCAGGCCCAGGTGAGCAAGTGGTGAAGCACGCTACAAGTATGGGCCTGCTCCTGCTGCTAATTAGCCCAACATTTCACCACAGTCTACCAAAGTCAAACAGATTGAAGGGTAGGGGCTAGAGAAAGAGTGATACCCTGGACTTCAGACTGAGAAGGGTTAGGTGTGGAGCTGTAAAACCCCCCACAAAACCCTGAGTTGTCCAGAAAGACTCCCAAGAAAAATCTTGAAACAGATTGCCTCTATCAGTTAAATCTTTAGACAGGGCAAAGCCTAGGCCAGCTCCAGGGATATTTCCCCCCATCCCATTCCCTCTCTGCCTGGCTCCTCTTCTGACCTGCTTGTGCCCTGTCTTTTGGGCTCTTACTCCTGAAGTGGCATTAATGTTCTCTAGTGAGCTCATTAGAGGGAAGTTTCCAAGGGCTCTCCAGCTCCCCTTGAGGCTCCCCACTCCAGGGAGGCTTGTTCCACCAGGAGCTCAATTGTGTCTAATCGCTCAGCAAATGGAGTTTGCAGTGGAATAAGTATAGATGGGGTGGGGACCCTGCCCTGGGGTCCAAGCAGTCAGAGAGCCCTGCCCACTGTGAAGGCATTGTAGATGCAGAGGCCTTGCATTACCTGCAAATTGCTCACTTGCTAATCATTACCTAGGTGCTGATTGTCCTTTGTATGCAACAGCTGCCTCAGGGTAAAGGCTACCTGTCCAGTCCTTTCCATATAGCTACCACCTCTGAGAAGGCGGTGGGGTGATCTGGCCGGTTCCCTCCTTGCAGCCTCTGGGGATGGTGGAAAAGACTAAGGAAACAGCCAGTTCCCTCTGTGCTGCAGATGATGCCAATGGGGAAAGAGTGAGGGGAGCCCAGCCACCACCCTCTTACAGTCATAGAATTTTTAGGATTGGAAGGGATCTCAAGGGTTGTCCGGGATATCCTGCCTTAGAGGAGGAAGTTAGACTAGATCATCCTTGAGGCTTCTTCCATCTCTAAAATTGTTATGATTCCAAGAGGGGGGTTGACTTGGCTCCCATTCCCCTATTGGCAGCATCTGCAGCACAGAAGGAATTGGTTTAACATACTACCCAGTGCCTTTCCCTATACGGCTTGTCCTCCAGCCCCTTTATCATCTTTGCTGCTCTCTTCTGAACCTTGTCCAATTTGTATACATTCTTCTTGAAGTGTGGTGCCCAAAACTGGACATACTACTCCAGGTGAGGGCTCACCAGTGCCAAATAAAGTGGCACTACCACTTCACATGTTGGACATGATGCACCTGGTAATGCAGTCTAAAATGGCATTTGTCTTTTTTGTGACAGCATTGCATTGCTGACTCATGTTCAGTTTATGATCTACCATAACTCCCAGATTCTTCTCCCCAGTGGCTGCCTAGACACTTTCCCCGTTTTATATTTGTACTTCCAATTTTTCATTCCTGCGTGCAGTACTTTGTGTTTGTTAACTCTCATTTTCTTTCTTTCAGCCCAGGTTTCTGGTTTATTTCGGTCATGTTGTATTCTAATCCTGTCTTGCAAAGTGTGTGCAACCTCTCCCAGTTTGTGTCATTTGCAAATTTGATGAGTATATTCTCCAGTCCCTCCTCCAAATCATTAATGAACATGGTGAAGAGGACTGAGCTCAGGGCAGATTCCTGAGGGACACCACTTGATACCTCCTACAAATCGGATACCATACTGTTCCATTAATTATGGCTTGTTGAGTGCAGCTTTTCAGCCAATTGTAAACCCACCTAACAGTAATCGCATCCAGCTTATATTTTACCATCTTCCGTCCTTATCATGTGGGACTGTGTCAAAAGCCTTGCTAAAGTCACAATATATTACCTCTTCTGCATTTCCCCTTCCCCATACCAAGCCAGTTACATGGTCGAAGAAGGAAACTAGGTTGGTCTGTCATGAATTGTTCTTAACAAGTCCATGTTAGTTACTAGTTATCACTATTTCCCTTAAGCTGGGAAAGTATGAGATGCAAATCAGAGTCGTTACTAGACAGGTTCATTCTCCTCACAGAGCCGTAGATCTGTGGTGTTCTGCGTCTTAGAGACTCACAGACTCAAGGATAACTCGAACCAAGCTGTGCTTTATTCTCAGGGCAGCCTCCAAGATGGCTACTTCACTCTGACTGGAGCCTGTCTCCCCAGCCAGCCCAAACCAGTTGTGTTGAGCTGGCATTAAAGGGCCAGATCCCCACATCTTTCCCCTCTAGGAAGCATGAGATTAATAATGAATTTTGTTATTCTATTCCCAAAAGATTAACATTAAACATCTCAGTTTAGCATTGTTCAATTAGTCTTTGTGTTCGGCGGCATTGCCGTGCTGATCTGCATGGTCTCCCAGTCGTTTCCTCTCCGTTACAATCAGAGAGGGGCTCTTCCTCAGGCCCAGGAGGCCCCCCTCCATGATGGTCTATTATACCATTATAATTGTCCAGTTCTCCTTCCGAGTCCGTTTCACTGCAGACTGTAGACTCCTTGTCCGTCACCTCTTCTCTCTGGGGAATGTGGAGCAGGTGCCTCCAATTTAGTCTGATTCTGTGACCGTCCTGGGTAATTACCTCGTAGAACTTAGGGGCCACTTGCTTTGACACCACTGCTCGTCTCGACCACTGTTTACCATCAAAAATACATACAGCATTATGTTTTTGCAGTGGCGGAAGTTCCCTGGACCCCTTATCATACCATGCTTTCTGTTTGGTCTTTTTCCCTGTCTTATGCACCTGTACCTCCTTCTGCCCCATCATATCTGATTCCAGTAACATAGGCATTTTAGTTCTCAGTTTTCTATTAAATAACATTTCAGCTGGTGACAATCCATGTTTCATTGGGGCTGTTCTGTAATTTAATAGGGCCAAATATGGGTCAGAGTCAGACTCCGCAGCCTTCATAAGCAAACACTTTATCATTTTTACTCCAGTTTCTACCAATCCGTTGTACTGGGGGTATCGAGGACTGGATGTAATATGTTGAAACCCATAATTGGCTGCAAATTGTCTAAATTCATATCTACTAAACTGTGGGCCATTGTCAGACATGACAATCTAAGCAATGCCATGTCTGGCAAAAATAGATTTAATATGTACTATCACCTGCTTAGCAGTGGTCTCCTCCAGCAAAGCTATCTCTGGAAAGTGAGAAAAATATCCAGAACAAGTCTATAGTTTCTACCACCAAGTGTAAATAAGTCTATGCCCACTTTACTCCAAGGAGCAGGTGTGTCCTGGGTGAGTATCATGGGTTCTTTTGTTTGTAATGGCATGTGTTTTTGACAGATGTTACATGCCTTCACAGTTTGTTCAATGTCAGCATTCATCTGTGATCAGTATAAGACATCTCAAGCCCATCTCTTACACTTTTCTATTTCTAAGTGCCCTTCATGAATCAGTTTCAGCATGCTCTTCTGCAACACCTTAGGAACAACCAACTGAGACCCTCTGAACAAAATTCCTTCTAGGACTGACAATTCTCCCTTAAAATGATAGTAGGGACTGGGAATATGGCGCCCTGGCCACCCCTCACGAATACCTTTAATCACTTCCTGGAGCATCTCATCATCAGCTGCGGCATTGGCAATCACAGTCCAGATATCTCTGAAACCGCGCATGTTTTCTTTACGAGATTAACATGCACAGTATCTAGCTCTAGACCCTCTGACGCTGCAGTTCTGTCAAATGCACGGGACAGTACATCTGCCACCACCAGATCCTTGCCTGTGTGTATATAATAGCTGCAAATCATATAGCTGCAATTGAAAAAATAATCGCTGTAATCTGGGAGGAGCCTCGGCTAACCCTTTCTTTGCAATGGACACCAGTGGCTCATGATCCGTTTCAGCTAGAACAGGTCTTCCATAAATAAAGACATGAAACTTCTTGCATTCTTGAACCAGGGCCAATGCCTCCTTCCTCTGTTTGAGCATATTGAACCTCTGGTTCTGACAATGCTCGGGAGGCATAAGCCACAGGTCTCCAGTGATCACCACACTGTTGTAATAGTGTTGCACCAATGCCTTCCTTAGAGGCATCTGTAGAGATCTTGGTCCTCTGGTTACTATCATAATACCGCAGGACTGGGGTATTAAAGTGCAATTTCAATTGCACTTTAAGTTTCTGTAACTCCTTACTAAGATTAGCATCCCAGGTTCACTGCTCATTCCTTCTACAAAGTGGTCTCATATGGCTGGTTCTGGCACCCAGATTTGGTATATATTTCACTAGAAAGGTCACAATTTCCAGGAATTTTTGAACTTCTTTGTTTGTAGGGGGAGGCATGTTTGTGATGGCCTCAATCCTACTTGGGTCAATCTGAACCCCATGTTCTGTGAGCATTTCTCCTAGATATGTTATTAGTTTTACTCAAAATTTACATTTTTGTTTATTTAATGTAAACCCTACCTGTCTCACCCTCTCCAGTGCTTTCTGGAGTCTTTGGTCATGTTCCTCAATTGTTTGTCCCCATACCAGTATGTCACCTATATAAACCTTTGTACCTGGAATATCATCAAAGATTTGTTGTATAGTTCTATGAAAAACTTCGGGAGCAGAACATAACCCGAACAGGAGCCTGCGAAAACAGTACACTATCTCCCAAAAGGGATGTTGAAAGTGCACAACTTAGCACTTCATTTTTCTAACGGGATCTGCCAGAAGCCAGCTGAAGCGTCTAAAGTAGAGAACCATTTCACTCCAGCTATCTCCCCGCAAATTTCTTCTCTTTTGGGTAATGGAAAGAGTTCCCTTTTTACATATTTATTTAGTTCCTTTGGGTCCAAACACAAGTGAAGGGATCTGTCTTTTCCCCCCACTATGACCAGAGAGTGAACCCAGTCTGTGGTCTAATGAAATCATCCTATCAAGTTCTTCCTTCAATTTCTGTCTTAAAACAAAAGGGACCTTCCTGGGAGCGTGTATTGTAGGGCAATTGGGTTCTCTCAAATCCATTCTGTACTCTATTGGGAGCTTCCCTATCCCCTGAAACACATCTTGAAACATGTTCTCTGTGCATTCAGTCTCCTCTCCCTGCAAGGAGTACATTTTTTTTTTATTAGACCAAGGGCTTGGCATGTCTGTAGGCCAACAAAGGGAACCTTTTTTTCCTGGAACTATTACACATATAATACTTTCTATTCTGTTGTTAACCCTCACATTCAGTTCACACAGTCCTATAGTGGGGACAAGCTCATCACTGTATGCTCTTAGTTTCACTTTTTTACCCCAAATTGCCTTTGGCTTTTCTTTCAGAGCTAACATTACACATTCTGGTATTACATTAGCTTGAGTCCCCGTGTCCAACTTAAATTTAACAAAGGTACCATTAGTTTCTAGTGTGATATTCCAGTCATCTAGCACAGGGATGTCATTCAAGGCTCCAATGAAGAATTCCTCAGAGCTGGTGGTGTTGAGTTCCTCCTCTTCTTTGTCCATGCTGTGTACCTTGTGTTGTTGTCTGCAGAGCTTTGCAAAGTGATTCATCTTTTTGCAGTTTCTGCATCTCTTCCCATATGCTGGGCATTGTTGCTGCTGCTGCTGCCTGTGATATCCACCACATCGTGTGCTTTTTGCAGGATTCTCCTGTGACCTCCACCTTCTCTTTTGTTTTTGGTCTTTTTTTCTATTCTTTGCTCTTTCCATACTATCAATTGTCCCAGGGCCTTGCACACCCTCAGTGACTTGCATTCTGGACTGAGCGACTTCACGTGCCTTGCAAATTCTAATTGCCTTCTTGTGTCAAATCTGGGTCTTCTAGCAGTCCCTTTCTGAGTTTCTTGTCTCTTATTCCTATCACAATTCGATCTCTGATCAGGGACTGAGCCAGTACCCCAAAATTGTATAATTGGCTCAGGAGCCTTAGGTCAGTTCCAAACTCCTCTACTGTTTTCCCTTCTCTTTGTGTCCTCTGGTTGAAGATGTATCTTTCAAAAATCTCATCTTTTCCTAGGATTGCAGTAGTCATCAAATTTCTCCAGGAGTAGCTTGTAATCAGTCTGCTCCTCCTCACTGGGCTGCAAACTGTTGAAAACATCTAGTGCCTCAGCCCAACAACTGTGAGAAATAAAGCTACCTTTTTGACTGTCTTCTTTGTCAGAGGCTCCAATGGCAACAAGCAGATACAGGGTGAAACGTTGCTTGAATCGCTTCCAGTTTTCTTCTACATTGCCTGAGAGTTGGAGTTCAGGTGGGGCTTTCACGTGCTCCATAGTTAGTTACTCTTTCACTCCTGCTACCATATGAGGTTCTGTGTATTAGAGAGACATACACAGAGTCAAGGATAACTCAAACCAAACTGAGTTTATTCCCAGGCAGCCTTTCAAGATGGCTGCCGCACTCTGACTAGAGCCTGTCTCCCCACCCAGCCCAAATCAGTTGCGTTGAGCTAGCCTTAAAGGGCCAGCTCCCCACAAGATCTAGGGACCTAAGGTGTAAATGGGCTGGACCATCAGTCAGGGTAGTTTCCTACCTGCAACGTTTCTTCTTCGAGTTGTGACGTAGTCCACCCTCCCTCCCTGAAGGAGAGCATAAATACCTCACTGCAGTTTCCCTCCTCAGTACATACTATAGCCACTGTATGCGGGGAGGCAGGGAGGGGAGTTGGGACTTTGGTGAGAGGATACAACTTGTAGAAGAAATGTTACAGGTAGGAAACTACCCTTCTTCTTCGTTATCTTCTCAGCCAAAGTTCCACTTTAGGTAGACTGGCAAGCAAGGACAAGGAGGCGGGATGCAGAGAAACAATCCCTCTTTATTGAGAGTGCAGAGAAGTTAAAACAGAGTAATCAAACCTTGTCTCACTTGGCGCCACCACAACAATGGCCTAGTGGCGGAGAAATGTAGAGGGGGAATTCCATGTAGCAGCCTTACAGATGTCCTCAATTGGGACATGTTCAAACAGAGCCACAGAGGTGGCCATGGCTCGTGTGGAATGAGCCCGTAACCTAGACGGCTTAGGGAGGCTTGCCAACTCGTAACATCTGAGAATGCAGGTTCTTATCCACCTGGAAATGGTCTGTTTGTAAACCCTCTTTCCCCGGTTTCCTGGGCCAAAGGCAACAAAAAGCACATCTGGCAGGCGGAATGTGGCTGTCCTATCTAGATAATAGAGCAGGGCTCTGCGGACGTCCAGGTTATGGAGGACAGCCTCTGCGCCAGAGGCATGAGGTGAGGGGAAAAGGGTTGGGAGAGTAATCTCCTGGTTGAGGTGGAACTGAGATACAATCTTAGGGAGGAATTTGGGATGTGGGTGAAGCACAACCCAGTCCTTATGAAATGTCAGATAAGGGGTTTGAGACGAAAGGGCCTGGAGCTCACTAACTCTTTACCCACCGTGTCACACCATCTGAGATGTGAATGTACTTGTTCTCTTTTCCTGGGCAGTTTCCACATCACAGCCCGAGCTGCCAATCTGGATAGTTCCATTCTATTCAAATGTTCAAGCCAAGTGAACCTTATCTTCTTGAGTTCAGTTGCTGGTGCCTGCTCAGTTTGCAGTCAAATACTGGTGTTGCTACCATGTAAAATTAAGCATTTCCCTTAAACATTTGCTATCAAAACTATCTACACACTGTTGAGATTGCTTCTTAAGAGCCCTGGGCCCATTTAACTATCACGGTGAGGTCGCTTGGACTGAGTGACAACTTAAAAGGGAAAGTAACGATGCTTGGACAGATACTGGACCAGCAGACGAGGGCATTTTATAATAAGGACAAGGGGTACAGCTGTACCAAGGCCCATGAGCCATGGGGACCCATGCTCCCTGGTGCAACTGCATCCCATTCTGGGATGGGGAGTGCGGGGGATATTCCATCTTCTGCACCAGGGCCCACTCCAGACTAGCTTCGTCCCTGCATGCTTGCCCTGGTGCAAAGACAGCGGGGTGAGGACGTTGGAGGGCTGTGCTGCAGGCTCCAAACAGCATAGGAGCATCCCAGAGAATAAACCAGGTGACATAGGAGCCCTTGCAGCTCTTGCGGGCAGGATGTGTGTGCCCCAATTCTGAGAAAGGAACTGTACCCAGACCATCATATCTTCAGACAGTCCCTGGGACAGTCCTTCTTTGAGTGCTGAATCCTGCTGTCCCACCTGCAAGGGATCAAAATCTTTCTTTGAAGAGAGAACATTTCTTTCCTGGTAGCCTCCCAGGAAGAGGACTTGAGCAGGGGACACACTAAAATAAAGGCATGGAACACCAGTTGGAAAATAATGAAAATACCAAACAGGTAAAATGACAGAGGAGTAGATGGATGGTGTGTCATTCCATACAGTTCTCATTGCAGTTTATTTCTCCTTGCTCACATATCACTTTTTTCTCTATTGATCCCTACTGTCATTGCCTGTAGCCTCATTGCACCTGAGAAGCATTTGACGTTATAGTGTAGTTCCTGTGCATTTGTACTAAGGGCTGTGCATAGGGTCAAGTATTTTTATTTGTATTCGTATTTGCATTTGTGGTTTTAGTATTTGCATTTATTTGCATTTGTATTCATGATGGATTTTGAGTTCAGAGTAAGAGTTCAGAGGTTCTGCCAGTTTGACTTGCCTATAAGGAAAATGCAGTTAAAACTGCTGCTAATCTGCTAGCTCTTTTAAAAGTGCTAATGCTAACTACACCAATATGTAACAAAATATTTTATAGGAAAAGCATGTCAATAAAAAATGGAGATGATCATACATCATAACCCAGCCAAAAGTACTGCCACTGCCACTACCAGTCACTGTGCTTTTGTTCTGGCTGCTTTGCAATAGGAGGGGTAAGGTTGCCACCTCTCTCCCAGAGACAAAAACTGGACATTGGTAATTTGCATAAATGTTCGTGTGTTTATGCAAATTTGAAATAGCCACTTGCCTGAAATTGAATCAGGGTCAATTAAAAAAGCTCATGGCCTGGGGATGTAAGGTGCATGGAACTCCATAACTCCATAGACCAACCACAGAACGCCATAGCTCAATAGAATGCTACTGTACAAACTACAACTCTGCAGAACAGGACACTAAAGGCACATCATTTAAATCAGTGGCTCAGCTCCCATTGACTATAATAGGAGGATTCACGCCCTATAGCTTCATAAAACACTATGGAACTGGTACCACAGCTGCACAGAACTTTATGGAACATGCACCCCAGCTTCACAGAACTCAATGGACCAAAGCTCCATTGAATAGACACCCCCATTGCATAGAATAGACACCAGAGATTCACAGAGCTCATAGATCAGACACTGATGTGCATGTGTGTGGGCGCACGTGCATGCAGGGTGCTTCTGGCACACGTGTGTGTGCATCAGTGTTTGGAGCAAAGGCTGCCTCTAGTAGGGGAGTATGTGTGTGTTTGGTGTGTAGGGTGCTAATGGCAGAGGTGCATGTGTGTGTATTATAAAAGAAGGCTGACATTGATAGACTATGTGTGTTTAGGACAGGGGTGGGGAACCTCAGGTCCTGGGCCAAGTGTGGCCTGTGACTAGCTTTTATTTGGCCCCTTTCCAGTTCCTGGCTCTGGTCCCTGGATCCAGTTCCTACCCACAAGCGCTGAAAGACTGAGCTCAGGGGAAGGAAGCAGAGATGAGGGCATGCACACAAGGAGGGGGGACAGATCCATGGCACAGATCTATGATCTGGACCCTCCCTTTCCTTTCCCTATTCTGAGTGCACCTCTTAAGCACCCTCACCTGTAACGTCTGTCTCTGCTCCCCCCAGCATCCCCGCTCCCTAACCCCAGCACTAGTCCATTACTTACTCATAACCCCCTAGTTATGGCTGGGGGAGGGGGCACCGAGGAGCACAGTCTTCTGAGGGGATGGGGTGGGTAGTCCATGCGGGGCACAGAGGGGGTGTTTGGGGAGAGGATGAGAATGGGGCTGGGGTTAGGCATGCCATCCTGGAGGAGAGGAAGTCCATGAGGCTGCAGGGGCAGTAGTGGAGCGGCGGCAGGGGGGGGTGGGGCACAGACTCCCAAGCACTCACCATGGCTCCCTGGGCAAGTCCAGGCTGGCAGCTGCAGGATGGAGGAGGCAATGGTCCCTACAGGTTTCCTGCACACGCAGCCGGGCTAAACCAGTAAGCACCGCGGATCCAAGCTTGGCTGGGGACCCCATAACCGCTGATTTGGGGGCATAATTGGGTTCATTCAAAATTCAAGTGCACAGTCCTAATTTTTATGGACCATTAAAGCTCATTCTCATTTACTCACCTCAGTTGGCATTTTCATGGGTGTGTGATGTGCTTGTGTATATTTATTCATTCATTCATTCATTCAAATTTATACCCTGCCCTTTCCCTAAGAGAAGGGTGGGTTTGGACCAACTGCCCCATAGGTGCAATTAATTGCCCCATGTGGATGGTTTTTCATCCATTGAATCTGAGGGTGTGGCTTCTGGGAGTCAGGGGTGTGATTTCTAGGGTGGCTAGCCTGTGTCCCTCTTTATGCCCTTGAAATATTTGGAGTTCCCTGTCACCACCAATAATGGGGGAGGGGGAGAGGAAGGAGACATATTTCTTCCTAAGTTTGGAACTAGGGCTGTGCATTCAGGTTTCACTAAAAGACAAATACCCCCAGCCCCTTTTGGTTTCTATATTTGAAACACAAATACTAGGCACTGTGAACCCAACATTTCCCGAAAAACATAACACCTGAGGCCTCAAACTGGACCCCGAAAACTGCAGCACATATCTAGCTTGGGTCTGGACTGTTCTCCACTCTCACCATAGGCACCTGCTTGGGGAACCCATCCCCACCTGCAGGGGCTGCTGCTGTCTCAGAACTGCAGTCTTTCGTCCCAGCCCACCCAGGGAGAAATGGCAAGTCCTTGGCAGCTTTGTTCCCTCCCAGGGCTCGCCTGAGGGATGGCAGGGCCCAGGGCAGGGGAGAAATGCAAGGTCCCCTTCTGCCTGCCGCTGGCAGGCCTAGGAGTGCTCCCCGGCTCGGTCTGGGGGCGCTCCCCAGGCCTGGGCTCGGGGACAGGCGGAGGGGACACTCCCCTCTGCCCATCAATTTTTCAGAAGGGGCCCCCTTCTGATAAATGGATGGGCAGAGGGGAGTGCCCCTTCCACCTGTAAGGGGCGGGGCAGGGCACGGCACGGCACGCTGCACTTACCTCATCCACTGCTGGTCTGGGCTCCGCACCGGGCCCGACTCCTCCGCTGATGCTGCCTGCCTGTGCTGTTGCCTCCTGACTCCTGTCCAGATCCGCCTCGCCGCTGTTGTGTTAGGATGGGGGGACAGGGAGAGAGTGGAACCAGAAGAAATGCAACACGGGGGACCCGAGGAAGGGAGACCCACACCCGCCACCCAACTTCACTCACTTCGGGGCTATGTGCTCGACACAAGGAAAACCAACCCTTCAGGTTCGTAGTTGGCCCAAGTGCTCTCTTTTGAAAGCAGGCCTTATCATCATTGGGGGAGACAACGCCCTTCGAGCTCAGCCCCCGCTCGCACTCGCAGCACCAGGTGCCCCAGTCACCCCTCTTCATCTTCCACAACCCACACCCCCTCACATGTAGGAGAAGATTCAGGGAGTGAGGATGAGACTTCAGGTGGGGAAAGAAAGGGGGAGGAACCAGGTCCACGGGGATGGAAAAGGGATAGGGCTCAACACTCAGGGTTAAGATCCAGGTAAGACAGTGGGGAAAACAAGGCAGTGACCCCAATTCCACTCCACACCCCAATCACCCGACACTCTTTACTCTCGCTCTCAGAATCACGCTTACAAACTCACTCACTCAGCCTTCACCCACTCAGTCACGCACTCATCCACTCAGTCTTTCACAATAAACCTTCCTCTTCGCAGTTCCTCCAGATACTCCACTCGCTTGGGGCCAGTCTCACAGCAGCGCGCTGATCACCGGTGCCCATTGCATAGTCTTGTGCCCCATTGTTCCTAAGCCAGTGACCACTCCCCAACTCAGACCCATGCCCCATTCCTAGGGTAGCCACCTTTGCCAGTTTGATACCGAGACCCTCATTTTGGCTCTCCCCAAGCTAAAGTTTCCCCACCAAGTTAGCCGTATTTGCCACCCTCCCCTAAACCAGTGCTCCCCTTTTTAAACTGGTTGCAAACTTATCGGAAATTTTGACTGCATTTCCCTTTCCTCATAGGCCTGTCAAACTGGCAGCCTCACTGCAATTCTGCACCAGTATAACCCATATGCAGGTTCTCATCTTCACTGCATTTTCTACATTGGCAACGATGGGAAAAATACAGTGAACACAGGTAAAGATACAAATACTAAAAATACAAATACCTGACCCCATGCACAAGACACAGGGCTCCCTCCTCTCCCTAATTTTGGCTCCTTGGGAAGTGAAATTGGAAACACCCCTGGTACCATTGGGCTCCCTGCCGGCATTTGAATTTCCCAGAGGTAGACAACTAGCTGTATCAACCTCCATTTTGAGGGTCACATTATCTGGGGTGTCAGGAGGTTGAAGGGGAGGCTTTCTTCCCTCTTAATAAGGACTGTTGTTCCTCCCCTTTAACTCCCAAGCTAGAGCAGTGTGAGCTGGGAGAGGTCATAGCAGATAGGCTAAAGCTTTCTTGGAGCCTATAGACCTTCCCTTGCAGCAGAGCTCAGCTATGAGTCAGGAGACTGGAGCGCTGTTTTTTTAGTCTGGTTTTGGTCTGTTCTGTAGCCTCTTTTTCATCTTTGGGGCAGAGGCTCCATGCACAGGGAGTAAAACCTGTGTCCTGGGTCTTGGCAAGGCCCAGGCCTCGTGTAGACATTCACTTGATACAAACAGTAATATCCATCCAGGAACTGCATGATGGGCTGAACAGAGTACCCCCAGGTCTGAACATTATAGCAGGTAGGAAAACCCTATCCCAGCAAAAAGGGAGATGGGAGGGGGGTTGCCCAGCAAGATTCCCATGAACCCAAGCTGTACCTAGATGGAAGTGTCCTTTAGGAGAGTTTTAGCAGAAGGTCCAGTTAGGAGAATGAACATGGAGGCACCTCCTCCTCCTTCCCTCAGGCTATTTTCAAAGCTTCTAAAAATAGTTTTCCAGGTGGCACAAGCAGAGTCCAGATTTCCCTACAAAGCATCAAAATGCAACTCTGCCTCCCTCTCCCTTGCTTTGTCACCGTCTCCCTGCAGGACCTGAGAGTGAAGCCTATGAAGCAGGCACTGTGCATGCTGCCCCACAAGCAAATGTAGTGGGAGGCTTTCAGGAGACAGCAGTGTATGTGATCCCCCCATGTCCTCTCATGCCCTGTGTGCCTGGTTAGCTGCCTCAAAGTGCCTAGCTGGAACCAGGGGGAGCATCTGGTTGGTGCCTGCTGCTGCTGCTGCTGCTGCTGAGAGGGGCCAGAGCAGGTACCTCACTGTCCCTTTGCTTACTCCATGGAATTAAAAGAGAATTGACACAATTCATTCAAGACTAGGGGAGGCCTCAGGGCCCAATGCCTTACCTCTTCCCTGTCATTAGGGTCCAGAGGCCCAGCTGAGATAAGAGCATTTCCTCCAATAGTACCTTTTTGCCCAGTAAGTAACTGGTATAAGTCTTATACCAGGCTTACAGCAATATAAGCTCTGTGTTGGTTTTAGCAGACAAAAGGGGCCATTAACACTTCATTAATACAGCAATATAAAGAGCTGTGACTTATTGCTGTGTGTGTGTACCTTTTTCACTTTAATGAGCTTGGGATAAGCACTCAAAGAACAAAGAAAGGTAACAGCCAGGCAGGAGGGGGCTGTGTGCCTGGGAGCAAGATGAAAAGTAAAAAAGGTAGGTGGGATGTGAGTGTGATTGTAAGAGATGATTCTTTAGTGTGCTGAAAGGGACTGTCACTGTTTCCACCTGTGATCCTCTGAGTGACTTTAAAACTAAAGCTTCAGAACATCCAAGCAAAGGGTTGGACTAGATGACCCCCAACATCCCTGTTAAGCTCTAAGAGTCTATTATTCTAACCAATGTCAATGAACACATTTGAGAATTTTGACTTTTTAATAGGCTAAGTTGTAATTTGAACCATCTGTTGTGCACATACAAACACATGCAGAGCCTCTCACACAGACATCTTTTTCCCCCCCAGTCAAGCTTCAAAGTTAGTCAGTGGGCTATTACAAATTTTCATAAGCACATGCAGATTTATGCAAATTAGGGGTAGCATGAAATGTACCTATTTTTTTTTTTGTCAAATGTTGGAGGGTTGTCAAATGTTGTCAAATGTCAGGACTTTGTGTACTAGCTATACTAGCTGCTCCCCCACAGCAAGAAGCACCTTGTCCCAGAGAGCTGTGCAATAGCAACACTCTAAAATTGGGAAGACATCCCTCTCCCCAAACCCAGCCCCCTGATTCATCATGAAAAAAGGGAGGGGGAATGGAAGGACACATTCCACGAGGGACTGGAGTTAAGAATGGGACTGTCTCCTGCAATAACCTAGCTATTGTGGTGTGAGGGGGCTCATGAATGTCGCTGGGAAATTCAGAGGGGGTGGGGGATGGAACGGGGCCAGCACTCTGTGTAGGGTGGCCATACCTCCCCTTTAAAAGAGGACGCTTATGAAAAATACATGATGCAGGGCTGCACTGGAACCAATGCAGTCCTGCAACATATACTTTTCATAAGCACCCTCTTTTAAAGGGGAGGTATGGCCATCCTAAGGCTGCTTTTAAACGAGACAAGAAACGCGGCTGATCCTTTGATCAGCTGCGTTTCTTTGCGCTCGTTTAAATTACAAACTCACATTTAAGCCGGCTCTTCCCCGCGTCAGACCGGGCAGGCGATCCTGCCCCGTCCAATGCGGATCGCCGCTGTGCCGGCTTCACGGCACACTTCCGGGGTATGTAGCTGAGTGCGCATGCGCAGAAGGGCGTGCATGCGCACTGAGTCTCTACGCCGGGTCTGATGCTCTTCTGAGCATCAGACCCGGCGTAGAGAGAAAGACGGGTGCCCGATCCCGCCTCTGAACGATCCCGCTTGTCAGCGGGATCATCTAAAAGCGCTCTAACTCTGCCCCTGTCTCCCACCCTGAACATTTTCTAGCAGTACTCAGGGTACTTCTTAGGACTCCAACAGGCCAGCAAGGAAATTTTCAGGGTAGGCGGGGATGGATTGCTGCCCCTGTCCACTTTGAAAATCCTGGCAGGGTTGCGGCTGCTGCAGGGTAGAAGACATTGAGAACTGGAGCAGTGTTGTGCGGAGGGAAGCCTGAAGTTGGCCAGGAGCCTCCTAGAGAGAGCCACTGTGGCTGCTTGTGGAGGTGTTGGGGGGCGCCCAGAAGCTCTGCTGCAGGCCACCCACCCCTGAAGCTGGTGGCTGCAGTCTGGAGCAGGGTTCTTGGTCACCACCCACAGCAGCAGTGACAGCCTACAAATGTTCGTGGCCAGTCTCCCCAAGTGGTGGTGACTCCCAGCAGACCCCATGGAGTGACAGCATGGCCCCTATTAGGCTTATAGCTGCTCCCACGATGGCTTCCAGAACGACTCCCAGCTGGGGCCTTTCTACAGTGGGGGTCACCCCACCAAGGTAAGCCCTGCCCAAGAGATACAGCCCTCTTGCCCCTGGGGGCCCCATCATTGGGAACTGAGCCTGGGCCCTGTGCAGCCTTGCTACATCCCTCCTTCTTTTTAAGCACCTGGGGTGGGAACAGAATCAAGAAAGGGATTAAGAGTAGTCCCCTTTGCTGCTAAATGACGGCAACGGGGCGTTTGTCTAGCCCCCCCCCCCTTTTCGGGGATAATGAGGCACAGGGTTGAGATTGCCGCTGCTGGGGAGCCTGCTAGAGGGCTCACCAGTGGAATGCCCTGCTGCTGGGCAGAGATGAAGGAACGTGCGGAGAAGCACGTATCTGTGACGTGAACCTGCCCCTTCTAGGCGAGGCGGGTTCACGTGGCCTCTGAAGGCATTTGGCGGCAGACGGAGAACGAGTCAGCCCCACCCACCTCACCTCTAGCACTGTGGTTTCATGACCAGTCACCGGTAGATGGGCCAGGGAGGAATTTTGGCGATTAGCCTGTTTTTAGGATCTCTTGTTTCGCCTCCTGAGCAGTGCAGAGTAGGCATAAATAGGCGCTGTTTGGTTGTTAATTGGGGTAATGATTAAAACAATTTGAATACTAATCAATAATAAACCGGTTAGGGAAGGGAACTAATGGTAAGGATAACTGGCAGTAATTGGTTATGATCAAGAAAAAATTAAAATCGTCGCATTCTGCAGGGGTCCAGTATGCGATAGTAGGTTAAATAGGAATTAAGTACGATAGGATGAGACATCTCCTTAAGAAATGGGGAAGTGATACCAGTGTGAGGCAGGGCGCAGCACACTCTGGGGTCATGACCCAGGGAGGGGTGGATGCTCGGAAAGGACATGCGCTGTCCACCGAGCAGAAACTAATTACCTCCTGGCTCGTGCCCTGAGCTGGGCTTGTTCCCCCATTTCGGCCAGAGCCATGGAGTTGTCGAAGGAGGAACCGTATTGAGTGGGGCACTGACGCTGGAGGGCACATCCATGTCAGTGACCAAGTTAATAAGTTATGGTTGTTACCTAGCATACTGGACCCAGAATTGCCGGACAATTTTCCCACCGGCCTCTCGAGTTGAATGATTTTAATAACGAATGCGGCCAGCATTAAACCAACACAGGTTTCCGTGTCTCATTGGGGTGCGCCGACAAAGTATTTCCCACACCCCTAACTGGACAAGGAATCTCCATCCTTGACTCAGTGAGACCTAGGCTCCTAAGACCTTTGGTTACTTGTGGAAATGGAAGTCAAGGCCTGTGTCCTGTATGGCTATTGGCTAACTAATACCAGGCAGTTATGCGTGGGGTAGGACTGTTCACCCCAGTTCCTGCTGGGACTGCCTTTATAACAAGTCAGCATTTTCCAGCCCCAAACAAACAACCCCACCCCCATGGGGGCAGCAGAGGGCAGGTAATGAGCAAGTGCTCCCGATGTGCTGTTTCCCTCATCTGCACGTCCCCCCTGCCTCTAATGGGCCGTGGCCCAGGAGCCGTCACTCTGAGCGCTGCGTGATGCTGAAGTGATGGATCATGGCAGGCAAATTGTTCTGTTATTTTTGGTGCTGACTGAGAATATAATTTGCCTCACCTGTCACTTATTAGGAAGGCTGCTTAAGTCTCAATTACCCATAATGGAGGGGGGTGTAGGGGAGGGGGCAGGAGGGGAAGCAGGGGCTGCTCTGTGTGGGAATACTGATGGCGAACAATTAGGATTTTTTTGTAGATCGTAGTGTCCATTACAGCCCACTTAGGAGCTGCAGTTCCCATTGTTTGTGACACCAGGATGCCTCTCTCGCACACGCATTGATTAGCTTTGAGAAACAGGCCCAGCCATACAGCGCTAGCAGTTTGGGTTTGGACACTTTGCCCTCAGCTTTGGAAAAGGCATCCTCTATGATGTGTGTGGGGGGGCATAGTACAGCTGTGCCTTGTCCCATTGACGAACCCCTTAAGGGCAAGAGGGTGGGATTTACCTTAGTGGGGGACCTCTAGAGTGGCAGCAGCCTGAAGTGGGGGGCTCATTTCAGGCTACCACCACTCTAGAGGGTCCTAGTAGAGACCCCACTGCAAGCTGCCATGGTAGGTGATGTTTGTACAGAACCTCATTGTCATTCTATGCCGTCATTCTGGGAGACCCACTTTCAACCACTGTAAGCTGGCAGCAGCCCTGTCAAGAAGGAAGTTTTAAGAGTGAATGGGGGTAAGGCCAACACTCCACCCTACCCTTCCTTCCTGCTGGGGCCCTTTACAAGAGGCTGAACACTGCTAGAAAATGTTCAGAGTGGGTGGAAGAGGAGGTGAGGGTGGGGACAGAGTTCTGCCCCCACTTCCTCTCCCAGTCACTTTGAAAATTTCCTCATAGCTGTTAGGCTGCTTGCAAAACCTTCCTCCCCATAGTCCAGGTCCCTCATTCCCTGGCTCAATTCAGCCCCCTCATTCCATGGGACTACACCACTGTGGCTGTTTTTACGCAAGCATTAATTCAAATTAAGTGGCTCTTAATGCAGATTAAGTTGTTTATGTGAACACTTTAGTCCAAATTAATGACCCCAGATTCAAATTTTAAACCAGGTTCTGGAAACGGAAACCTAATTTTTGAGGATTTATTTTAATGTGGATTAAGCTCAGTACGAATTAGCAGACCTGCTCCAAAGAGCACTTAGAAATGCCAGCAGCAGGATGCGAATGTGAAGAATGTGTGCTTTGATGCCATCTGAAAGGTGCTGTGTGCACAACTGAAGCTTGTCCATGCACTGAAGAGCGCACTCTACTGACCTAGTTTTCAGACGTCATAAAAGCATGCATTCTTCACATTCGCATCCTGCCGCCGACACTTGTGAATGCTTTTTGGAGCATGTCTGAATGAGCCCTGAGTGATCGTGTGAACAGTTAATCTGGACTTATTCCCAGGTGCTATAGAGTGCTGTAGATAGACATGATTCCCCTCTAGCCATCCGTATCTCTATGGTATCCCACATTTTTTCCCAGCAGTCTCTGCTTGGCATGCCAGATTTAAAATACACAGTTATAGGGAGTTGTGTCTGGTTGGCAAAGGTGGGCTGGTATAGAAGTGGGACAGGAGGGATGGAAATGAAGAACTATATGCAGCAGATCAGGATCGAAGTGTATTGTCCACACAGCATTTGGGGGGAATCCAGGACTGGAGTGATGACAATGAGTGTTGTGGTTTTGGATTGAGGTACCTCATCAGCAGAGCTGGTTACAAGAGTAAATGTGACACCATTCATCCTAGAGCAAAGTCACTTGAAGCTTTGTTGCTCCCAATATCATGTCTGATTGGGAAGGAATCCTGTCATTCATCCCAATTTCCTGTGGCAGAATTTCCAGCCAGTAGCTGTCTGTCTACACAGTTACACACAGAGCACAATCTCCGCCCCCCCAAACCTCTCCCCGCTCCTGAACTGTGTCTTTCATTTGACTTTGCATGAGCCTCCTGGACAAGACCGTAAAGGCTGATCTGAATGAGTATCAATGTTCTTTGGACACTGCTCAAAAGGGAGAGGCCTTGCTCAGAATTTCCTCATAGTGCAGGAACAATGCTGGGTCTCCATTGCTTCCCACTCCATAGCTGGCTATAATCTCAGCTGCAAATGAAGCTACGCTAGAAAATAGGCAATGATTTTGCAAATGTTGATGCATGTGGTTGGTACCTCTGAACTCAATGGGATGGCTCAGGTATGTAAGTATTTGCAGGACCGTGGTTTGGAATGGGCTCAGGGGCTTTCAGGTTGAAGGTCCTTCCTTGTAATTGTGCTACTACTTTGCCTGGAGGTTCTACTTAGACCACCGCAAGGATGTGAGACAGGAGTCCATGTACAAATCAAGAAAACCGACTCAGCGTCCTCTGGGACTGCACTGATTAGGTTTGAGGTGGTGATCCGCTACCTTAGTAGGGTGGTCATTGACACATCCCCACTATACAGGGGGGAGGGGAGAGCATCGGCCTTGACAGACCCTGGCTGGGATTGCTGCGGAGCTGGGATCTGCAGTAGTCCTGGATGAGGTGGCGCTCGAGGCACACTAGGGAAGGGGGAGCCACCAGTTTGAGGCTGGGATGGGGCGGGGGGACCTGTGGGAGAGCCTCTCCTGATCAACACCAACCTCACACTTTGGGGATGCAGATCAAAGTTGCAGGTCTCTCTGAAGCCACTCACCGTCCAGCTGCCACCACTTCCTTACTCAAACAAGCCAGGTTGGCCAGGTGCCTTGTCCTCACCTGATCTGCTTCCCCATCCCCTTCTCTGCTCCTCCTCCTCCCACTACACCTGAGCATGTGGTACCGCCTGGAAATTTACCAGGATTTCTGTGAACACAGTGCTGTCTGCTCCCTCAAGCACAGTCAGGGCCAGTGGCAGCGGTGGTGGCAGCAGCTGGGTGGGTAGTGGAGAGGAGGAAGAGCGCAGCTGGCTCAGGGCTCCTTCCCCCAGCAGGGACTGAGCAAAAAGCAGTGGGTGCGGAAGGGGATGCAACGGAACTGGCAAAATCCCATCTCTGGGTGGATATTTTAAAATCCACCTGGATAGGGTTCAGCGGAACAAAAAAGTGGTCATGTCCTGGAAAATCTGGATGCTATGGTAACCCTAGTGCTTCCCTCCCACAGCGCTGGGACTGTTGGCTCACCTCCGAGTCCACATGCTACTGCCACTGCTATTCCTGCCCCGGAAGTCAATTATTTCATGACTTTCCTGAGTGTGTGTGTGAAAGTGGCAGCAGCACCTGGCAGTGTGTGGAAAATACAGGACAAAAACGTGTAGCGAAAGGACAACAGACAAACCCTTAAAAAACCCATTACTGTCTGTATAGAACAGAACCAGTGGCCACCCTATACCTCAGTGTCTGCAAAAGCAACTACACACATAGATGGTCCACAATTGCTCTGCTATTGTCACTTAGGGATGGGCGAACGCGGTTCGGAAGTTCGGAGTTCGGACCGAACTCAAATAGTTCGGTCAACCGAACCGAACGGTCGAACCGAACTCGAATTCGAACGTTCGGAGTTCGAACCGAACTCAAACAGTTTGGTCAACCGAACCGAACGGGCGAACCGAACTCGAATTCGAACGTTCGGTTCGGATGTGTTCGGTGAGTTCGGAATTGAATTTCCATTGGTTTCAATGGAAAACACATTATCGGCTCTAACTTTGTTTTTTAAGCTATGTGGCTGAAATTTGGGGTGCCTCTACCTGCGATAGAACTCATTATGTGCACCAAATATCAAAACAATTGGATAAAGGAATCCGATTTTAGAAGCAGTTGCATTATTGTATTTTGCAATATTCTACATATACATTCTTAGCTGTAACTTCTTTGCCTCA
>QEPC01010104.1:44160-97558 GCA_003113815.1 Sphenodon punctatus | reverse complement strand
GCACGGGCACATGGGGAGTGAGGCGGTCCCACAGATAACTAAGCAGGGCCCAGGCCGTGAGGAGGGTGTTCTTTGTGGCTGCGTTGTGGCTGTGGAACTCTCTCCTATTGGAGGTCCACTTGACCACCAACCTCCCCTCTTTCCGCAGACAGTGTAAGACTTGGCTGTTCTGCCGGGCCTTTGCCGAGGGAGATGGGGTGGGTGGGTTGGGTTGGGGTGGGTATGGGTTGGTTTGTTTTGGGATTTTAGGTTGTTTTTAATTGTAGCTTTATTGCTATGTTTTTAATATGTGTTAAAATGTTGTTAGCCGCCCCGAGATGCCTGAGGCAGGATGGGGCAGCATATAAATAAATAAATAAAATAAAATATTCCTCTCATCAGTATACATTTACAAACATACGACCATTATATTGTTACAAAGGAGCTTCACAGATGTATGCCCAGCACACTTGGTCAGGGTGTTGTCAGTGACCTTGCTGACACACCTGATGCTATCATCTTGGTTATGCTCCTTCTAAAACTATTATTTTTCAACGATTCCATTATTTCTGGAAGAATGTGACTAAGCCGTTTTTAGACGATCGCGCCCGCGCTTGTTTTGAAAAAATGCCGGGAGCCGGGATCAGATGATACACTTCTGGCAATCACACACCCGGAAGGGGGACACGCATGCTTTTCCAGCCGCGATTTGACCGGGTTGAAAAATCGACACGGGCGCGATCGTCTAAAAACGGCCTAAGACTGCTCTGGGTATGACCAGAGGCCTGGACCTTTAGGTTTAGAGTTCTTATGGGTGCTACCCCAGCAGGACATGCCAACACTCAGAACAGTCTGAAAGCTTCTGGGTCTAATTCTCTCCTGCCCTGGACCATGTGTGGTTATTTACACCAGGGCACCATGCTTCCCTTCTGACTTGATAACACTGATGTAAAGAACTGCACAGGAGAATGGAGCCTCAGCCCCAGGCTCATCTCACAAGATCAGGTGTACCCAAACTTATTAGCCCCTCAGACCACTGTCAACCCTCACAATTTCTCCCAGATACCATGGAGATGGCTGCAGCTTGGTGTATGCTCATGGCAGAGTGGCCATGGATGCAGAGAACTTTTTTATATTACACTTCTTACTAACTAAGGCCACATTCTGATGAACAACTACTTTGAAGTTGTTAAGGGCACTTTTAGACGTGCCTCCATTCTCACAGACTTCAAAATCAGTTTCCAGCAACCTCACCTGGGTGGAGTTTAGACATGCCTCCCCCACACTGGAACGCCCAGTCAACATTGGAAATAGTGGCGCAGGGTGGCTCACACATTCTTTTGAAAACCATTTGTGAAACCTCGATATCAGGGTTTCACAAATCCAGTTTCCAAATGCGTGAGTTGCCCGGCGCCGCTGTTTCCAGTGGCAGCTGGGTGACTTCCGGTGAAGGGAGGCACACCTAAACTCCACCCATGCGAGGTTGCTGAAAGACCGTGAGATTGGGACTTTCAGCAACCAGGGACTGTCCGTGAGATTTTGAAGTCCGTGAGATTGGAGACACGTCTAAAAGTGCCCTAAGCCTTAAGTCACTTTTTCTCCTGAATTGTTTGCATCAATAGCTCTAAACCAAAGTTATTCAGGAGTAGGAAGATAAATATGTACTCCTGAAAAACTTTTTACTTCAAAGTAACTGTAGTGTGAACCCTTTCAGTGTTTGGGTAAAATTTGGTGGTTTTAGATGGACTCAGGGGTGGTCACCCCCGGGTCTGCTATGACTGGCGGGCTCAGATGGAGGTGGCCACTGCTGCAACCCACGGTCAGCCTATATGGCACCCCCACCCCATAGAGGTGCGGCCGGATCGCCAGCCACTCTAGGCTGCTGCCTGCAGCTCTATGGCTGTTGCTGGGGCAACCCCTGGCCTGAAGCAGAGCTGCAGTGGCCCATCCATGAGTAGATGGATTGATGCTCTGCCCCTGGCCAGTGCTCCAGTTTGGGTGGCCTGCTTTGCTTGAGGTGCTCTGGGATGTTCACCGCAAGAGGAGCTGACCCGGAGCAGGCAGCAGGTGGGTCACCTCGGGGTGGGGGTGGAGCAGGTGTCTGTCCAAAGACACCCATAGTTTGCCATGACGATTGGGGGAAATTGAGAAGTAACTATATCTGTTTGCAACTGCAGTGAGAACAGTACCCAAGAGGAGTAGTTACTTGGATTTAATTAAATATGAGTTACCCCATTTTTATATTGTCAGAATGTGACCTAATATTCTAGCTGGTTTCTAAAGCCAAGAACCTGAAAGCAAAGCAATAAATTGGGCCTCCCTTGGGTGAATCCTTTTCCCTCTTGTCATAGGCCAGAAATAATCCCAACCTCATAGTTTCATGTGCCCAAACTAGGGAATCCCTATAGCACCCATGTTACATGCCGCCCTGGGATGTGATAGCTTCTCTCTGCCCCAGTGGCTGTCGGGCTCCCCTGCTTCAAGCAGAGCCCAGGAGGTAGCTGGTGAAACAGCAGCTCAGTTCGTAATTAGTTTCTGCAGCTCACAATGAACATGAGAAGGGAGTTGGTGTACCCTGAGACTGGGAGAGGGAAGGGAGTTTATTTGGATCCAGGAGATTTTGGTGTGGGACAGTAAAGTGACTAAGGATTGTTTGGGAGGCTAGCATGTGACCTGCCAGCTTTGCTCACTGTTTGCAGCCAGTGACAATTTTTATGTTTATTTTGGGGGAGGGGAGAGGAAGGCAACACTACTTTTTCCTGTCCACCCCAAAAACAAATCAAAGAGAACAGCAGCCCCAGGTTCCTGTACAGCCTCCATAGTAGAGACCTGGGAGCCCATTGGCTGTCGGTGGGGTGTTAGCATGGGGGCCCATTGGCTAGGCCCTCCTAGACAATGGAATTCATGCCCTGGATGTTCTGGGCAGAGTCCTAGACCAGAGCAGCGGCAGAAGGGCTGTTAAGTGGGGCTAGTTCAGGCCAGCCCACTGGATAGGGAGGACACTCTGGCCAGGGTGCCTGGCCTCCTGAGGTACCAGATGCCCTGAGAGTCTCAGAGTTGCACAGATCCTCTTCTCCCTTGGTGTGGCTCTCAGATGACCAGGCACCAACTGGGATCTGCCACCTCTGATTAGCAGAATGAAGGGGAAGGGTCCCAGGTGGAAAAATACTTAAGGCTGGCCCTATGTAGGGCACCAAGCCAGAGGATTCTGAAAAGACCTCCAACCCTGGCAATCACCTCACACAGGTATCCACAGAGAAACACAGAAGGCAAGATTTTAAAAATTTATTTATAAATAAAAACATAAAATCGCCAATAGTTTACATTAATCACCAGAAAAAAACATCCAGAAAACCTGCCAAGAGAACAAAAAAGGGACTCTCTAATATATACAGACTGAAAGCCGGGGTCTTTCCACCCCTGCCCCTGCCGGGGGCAGCCCAGCGGTGCAATACAGCAGCACTGCATACAGTCAAAGTAAAACACGACATTGTGCAAAGGCAGCAGGGCAGTCACACAGCACAGAGCTTGCTGGGGAGACAGAACCACTGCGAGGTTTGGCCATGGACATCAGTGGGGGCAGGAGCTGATCCTCAGAGCTCTGCATTGAGGACAACTAGACCAGAGACCTTCCTTAGGAACAATTCTGCTTTGTGCCTTATGTGGGTAAAAACAGACGTGACGGTAGCCCACTTAGACCCATGGGTCACCAGCAGGTCTGCTGAGGCGCCACCAGATGATGGCCTGTGATGGCCCTGGGCCATGTCTGTGACTAGCCTGGGCTCTGACCTCAGAAAACCTCTGAGGTCAGAGTCCAGGGTAGGGCTTGCCCAGGGCTGCCATGACTGCCCATCATGGTGGGAGCAGGTACTGGGAGCACAGCATGGGCAGGGCCAACCATCCATTGTGCTTCCAGGCCATTCTGCCAGCGGGATGGTTCCCCGACTGCGACCACATGTGACCAGTAGCCCGACCTGACTCGGACCACGTTGCCCAACATTTTCTGACCTGCGCCTGGTCGTGATGGCAGCACACTGCTGTCACACGTCTCTCTCTCTCACTCTATTTTCACTTTAGCTCTGACCATTGACTTTCTGTATCAGGGATGGGAAGTAGCCATTGGGACAAGCTACTTGGTGTGAGGGCTGGTATAGAGTCACACCACCTATAGACTGGAGCAGGAGTGGAGAAACCTTTCCCTCTTGGGAGTAGGGTTATCACCTCCCTCTGGGTTTTCACCCAGAGGGTATGGCTAGATCTGAAATGAGAGTCTGCTACTATCCACTAACCAGCCAGATATTGCGGTATCTAATTAGCATCTGGCGGATTTCCAGATTACTGTGTATCATCTACCGCATTACACTCACATTACTGCAGTTAGTAATGCAGTAAACGGTAATATCTGGTATTCCAGTTTAGTGGTTAACCTCCATAGTAACCACTAACCAGTTAACCAAATAACTGCCAAACTAACCGGAATACTTGATATTAACTGCAGTTAATACATGTGCTATTTGTTTCAGCACTAAGTGTGGGGCCACATTGGCAGAGGTAATGGGGTTGTCATGCCCCTTTCTGAAATAACCCTGCCTTTAGTGAAATGTTATGGTATCATACCACTCCACAATGGGTGGGGCCATGCCAGAAAGGGGACATGGCAAGGGGCTATCATGCCCCTTTCTGATGTAGCTCCAACCCTTATGGAGTGTGTCATGCCATCATGATACTCTGTAGGGGCAACAGCCACATTGGAAATAGACAGGAAAGTCCCAGGGTTGACCCCCTATCTGACATGGTTGCCCCCCCTGCTGCCCCAGTTTCTCCTGGTCCCTGTAACCCAGAGAAATTGGGGTTTCTCCTGGAGCCTGGAATCTGGGTAAAAACCTGGAGAACTGTCAAATCTACTTGGGGGTGATTTTGAAAATTAGTACAAGCTCTGTGAGGTTGGATAGGGATGGGATTGGGAGGGGGGAGGCTGTGCTCAGGGTTGGGGAAGGGAAGAGATTGGCCTGGGAGATCTGCCCAATGGATCCACTTCCTAGGCTGAGTTTCCTCTCCCTTTCCCTTGGTTGTGCTCCTTCAGGGTAGGGGGTTAGATCCATGAACTGGAAAGGGGTCAAATAAAATCCACCCATGGGTCCTATTTGACCCAATGGGTCAGAGACTCTCCACAGGTGGACACAACATCTCTCTTTTCAGAGCCACTCTCTTTATGAATTATTTATTCAAATGTATATGCCACCCTTTCCATTAAGGCTCATGAAGGCCTGAATACATTTATCCTTATCCTGCACTCCCTCAGAGGGACAGCAGGAATGTGCCTTCCACTTGTCCTGAACTTAGTTGAGGCGGGGCAATATCAGCAAGACTTCCCTTGCCTGTGGAGCACCCCGCCCCACCCCAAAATCCTGCCCTGCTTCCAGAGATGCTGAACACTTCCCACTTCCATTGACTCAGACACAATGTGTGGGTGCCTGGTGCCTCAGGATACCAGGTACTAGCTCTGTGCTAGAGAGCAGGCCGAATGCCCAGGCATCTGCAGCTGCACCTGAGTGACTCCTGACCCTGCTGCTGTAGGCTGTGGACAGTTAGTGCTTGTGGTGGGGTGTTTGCCATGCTGCTAGTTTCCACAATGTTATCATGCATCACAGCAATGTCTGTTTCCCTAACAGTGATCACAGGAGACACTGCTTTTCACTGAAAATGTTTCCTTTTAACCCTTTAATCCGGGGAGGAAAGCTTGAGAAATGTAAGCCATGAAGGCTCCAATATGAATGGCAAATGGAAACAAAGCCAGGAGGTTGGATCCCTAACAGTCTTCTGATTACTCAGTTTTTCTCCTATCTGGATTCTTTGCAGCCTGGCTTGTGCCTGAGGGGGCTGGCATCACTGTGGTACAAAGCAGACAAGGAGTAGTGTCAGACTTTGTAGCTTACCCTTCCCTTTAATGACTATGACAGGGAAGGAACTGGTTGTGAAATTGTTCCCAAACAGGATGTTTTCCTGGAGTCGTCAGCTGCTCTTGAAGGCAAAGAGAAGAAACCAACCACCCCCTTGTAAGGCTGACTTCTGGGCTAGACACAAATAGAACCACATTCCACCCCCTCAGCTCACACATCAGGGCCCTCCAGTGCTACAGCAATCAGTCTCTAAAGCTCAAACTCCATGACTTCATTGCAAGACTCAAACACCCATGTGGACTGGGCCCCAAGGGGGTGTGAACCACACCTTGCATATCACACAGAGGGCACCCTACCCAGCACAGCTGCTTTCGCTGCTAGCATCCCACCCTCAGTGCTCCAAATAGCCTTATAGAGGGGGTGTGAGCACGGGACACATGGAGATAAGCCACAAACACATAGCCAGGCGGAGGAGGACAGGGCTACATTACAGAGGGAGTCTGCAAAGTTTGAGGGGCTTGGACACTTCCTTGAGAGAGGAACCAGAGTTGTGCCTCTGTGCTCTGACTAGGGGGAGGGGACTTCCTTTAGGATGCCGGGACAATCAGTGCTGCTCACTGCCCCTGGGCTGATGGGGAGTGAAAGGGGACTGTAGGCAGCTCATCCTCAAAGAAGGGGCTAGCCTCTGAGGGCTGGAGAGAGAGGCTCTGCTTCCCCGCCCCTGGCTAGTCACATCTCCCTGTGCAACATCTTGGCCAGACAAGGGCAGGGAAAGGGGGTGGGATGGGGCTTAGCAGCACAGTCATACAAGCAAAGGAGGATCCCTCTGGAATGTACATCCAGACTTTATGGGGAGGAGTGTCATTGGCAAGCCCCTGCACAGGTGGAAGGCAAATGGGTAGAGGTAAAATCTTGCCCTGCTCTTCCCCAAAGTGCACTGTCCTCAGGAGCAGTGGTTCTCAACAGGGGCACAGGTAGGTTGGAATGGACCCAGGTGCTGAAGATGGAATTCCCCTGCCCCCTTCTTCCCAGCAGCGAGACACAGCTGCACCACAGTGTGGACCCTTCAGGCTTGAGGGCCCCTATACAGCTGCACCACTTGTCATCATAGCTACATTCTTGGTTCTCAACCAGTGGGTTGGGACTGACCAGTTAGTACCCAGGGCAGCCTAGGTGCCCATGAGCAGTGGTGCAGCTGCAGTGTCCCCTCATGTTACTTGTTCTGGCTGCCTTCACCACTGGTTGCCATGGGTAGGGTAGGGAGAAAGATAGGGCTTCCCACAGCTTCTTCACATCTCTGGCTCCCACCTCCTTCCCTGCTGGGGTTGTCTCTACCCCCCTGCAGCTGCCAGGACCCCCCCTCCCCCGCTGCTGTTGGCCCACTCCTAATCCTGGATTTAAGGTCGGTCCCAATTTGTTTTAAAAATGTTTTGGTGGGTCTCACCCAGGGCTGAAGTGAATACTAAAAAATGTATTCATGAGTATTTCTGAGTTTCCGAGAACTGGCTCTGAGTGTTCGGCTGGTCCTCAGAAACTTAGACGAATACTCAGTACATGGTAAAATAAAATTGACTATTTTCTGAATACTGAGTCACCTTATGTAGGGGCAGGAAAACCCCTGTATGTTGGTCCAAGTACTGGACTGAATACCGAATACCAGGCTGATACCTTGGTTACTCGGTAAAACCAAGTTGAATACTGAGATACTTGGTAAAAACCGAGTAATTCTGAATCCCAAGTTTCAGCATTAGTCTCTCACAAAAAGACTGGGAACCATTGTCCTTGAGCAGAGATGACTAGGGATGGGTGAACGTGGCTAGGACCGAACTCGAATAGTTTGGTCAACTGAACTGAACGTGCGAACCGAACTCGAATTTGAACGTTCGGTTCGGATGCGTTCGGAATTGAATTTCCATTGCTTTCAATGGAAAACACATTATCGGCTGTAATGTTTTTGTTTTTAAGCTACGTGGCTGAAAATTGGGGTGCCTATACCTCCAATAGAAAGCATTATGTGTACCAAATTTCAAAACGATCGGATAAATGAATCCGATTTTAGAAGCAGCTGAATTATTGTATTTTGCAATATTCTACATATACATTCTTAGCTGTACCTTCTTTGCCTCACATCTAATGTAGGTGAAACTTGTTCAGTTTATACCCCTTCCCATATTTACTATCTTTGCCAAATTTCAGAAGGATTGGAGAAAAGGTCTTGGTGGTATAAGCAATTAACATATAAATGTATGTCTGACTATAACATCTTTGTAGTCCAACCAGTGTACATGAAATTTGGCAGGGCTATATATTACACTTTCATGATCATCTCTGCCAAATATCAGAAAGATTTTATAAAGGGTCCCAATTTTATATGCCTGTACAACATATGTAGAGAAGGGGCCTATGCCTGGGATTCTCTTATGTCACTGTGGTATAAGATCGGTTTGTGATGCGAATTGGCCAACAGAAATGTCAACCAAATATCCTCATTCTGTGCTGGGACCATCCCAACATATCTCCCCCACTTGTTTCTGGGAAGTCAGAAGCATCTGTTTAGGAAAGAGTCAATAGAGATTCTCTTATGTCCTCTGTCTCAGTGCTGCAGGATGTGATTGTGATGATAATTGGCCAGCCTGGATGTGTTTAAACTATGTCTCCTGACTGCTGGGATGCTATCTCAGAAGTCCCAGTTATGTTGCTTATGCCCGCCTCAGGGCCGCCCCCTATGCCCACCTCGAAGCCACTACCAATTGGTCCTGTAAAGCTAGAAGCTTGCAGTAATGTGTTTGGCCATTGAATGTGTCTGTCAGTCTTTGGGGTTGCTCCACATCCTTCCTCCTACAGTCTCTCTCCCCCTGCCATGCAGGGTGCCTGCCTCTGACTGGCACTGAATATGCTGATATTCATCTGAATAATGATCTTCACAGGGACAACATCAATTGCTTATATAATTGGGTCCCTTTATCAAAATCTCCTGTACATTTGCTGAAATGGCAGGAAAGGTATTTGATAAATTCTTGCCAAATATCCTGTAAACAGACTGGAATATCAAAATGTTACAGCTGGAAATGTATTTTCAGGTTAATGTCTTATACCCTTGGGACCCTTTATCCACTAAACACTGGCAGAAGCATCAAGCATATAGAGAGACGTAATATGCACAAGTTTCATGAACATTGGATGCAAGATAAAGAAGTTGTAGCCATGAACGTGTATGGAGCTTTTCTTAAAATCACAACATTCAATTGCTTCTGAAATCGGTTCCCTTTATCTAATAGTTTCGAATTTTGGTACTCCATCGGGGGTGCAATCTCCCCAAATTCCATCAAAATTGAATAAGAAACAAAAATGTTATAGTGGGAAAAATGTTTTTCAGTTTTTTCCCTTTATTTCAAAAACCAAATGTCATTTTCAGTTCCCGATTGAACTGAACTAAAGACTGAACCAAACCCGACTGAACCGGAACTCAAAGTTCAACCCAAACCACCAAACGGCCGAACCTGGTTCTGTTCACACATCCCTAGAGATGACACACGGGGCTTGCAAAATGCCATGCAAGAAGGGAGCAGGTCCACCTAGACTACAGCTTCCTGATCGATAATCTGGAGACTTCTAGTGCTAGGGAGCTGCTAGCACCTGCTGTTCAGGTTGTGTGCTGTGCCACTCTGTTGCCATAGCAACTGCTCCACTGTTAGCAGCCACGTTTTCATATTTTGCAATAAATAATTATGAAATGCCAAATCTCTATCTCAGCTTTGCCTATCAATCTTGCTGCTCCTCAGCCTATCAGCAGCCTGCACTGGGAATGCAGATGGACACGAGTTTGCAAACATTTAGCACTTTCCTGAAAAATGGGTGGAATTTTTTTAAAAAAAAGCCATTTGGGATTTTAGAATTTCAAAGGCAATTCTGAAATTGTGACATTTTTTCATGAAAGTGATGTTGTTTTGGAGCCATTCAAGTTACACTCCAACCAGCATGTTCTCACATTTCATATGGACATGAATATGGTGACACTTCCCTTTGGAAAGCAACTTGAAAGAGGTGGGACCACTTTGGAGGGGTTGGGTCAAAGGGGCTGTCACGTCCCTGTGGAGCACTGTGAATGTGTCACTGTGGGGTAACACCACATCAGAAGGGGTCCTATAGTCCACCTTTTTTCTGATGTGAGTCTGCCCCCCAGATTCTCTGGAGAAATCGGGGCTTTGCCTAGAACCTTGGGGTCAAAACCAAAGTTTCTGGCTGAAACCCAAAGAGGTGGCAACCCAAGAAATGAATGTGTGTAAGGGCCAGGGCAGGGAAGAGTCTAGCTTGCTATGTTGGGTTGGGACCCGATTCTATCCTGGCACCCTGGTTGCTGATTTTGAGGCCTACATGGAACCTGGGAAGAGGCTGCTGGTAGGAAATCTCACTCTAACCAGTGAAAGAAAAGATCAGTACAAGCTCTGTGGGAAAATGCTTCTAGGATGGCACTTGGGTTAGTTTGGGAAATATACAAGGCACATTGGTCTGAAAGTGTATTCTGGTGGCCTGGCCAGTGTGAGAATCGGGGTTAGGACAGCAAACTGCTGGGGAGAGGAGGGCAGAGTAGATAGTATACCCCAGAAATGCTCATTGCCTCTAGGCCCCAAGAGAGAATCCCACTAGGGGGTAGAACTAAGCTGGAATGGACCTTGGTGCAGAAGATGAATACTCCCCTTCCAATGGCAGGGCATACAGTTGTACCAGGCAGCATGGGTCCTAGTGCAGCTGTACAGCCTGTCCCTAGTATAGTTATGCCCCTGAATCCCTTTCTGGCTGACAAGTGGCTACAGGTTCTTCGCACTTGGAAAAATGCTCACCAGCTCATGTGAAACGAGGCTGGAGCATCTAGTTGCAGACAAACTACAGCACCACCACAGCTGGCACCACCAGAGTGGTGCCTCTCTGGCAGCCTTGAGTGCTAACAGGCTGTGGAACCTGGACTCACTCCAAGCCCAGGGCTTCCCTGTGGGTAGGGGTGAGGCACAGTGGGAGAGATGTTGTGTAAGATAAGCCAGCTCTGCTGCAGTTCAGGCTGTCACATTTCTGAAACCAAACCAGGGGCCTTTGCTCACCAGCACCTTTGCCAGTCACTAAAATCCAGCTCATAAATCTAATCAGCTGGCAGTTTGTGGTCAGGGATTAGATTTTACATTTCCTGACCCATTTGAGGGGCTGTGTGTGTGTGTGTGACCTCCCCATACAGATAGTCCTGTCTGAAAACATTAACTCCATTGAAGTCCAATGGATGACACCAGGGTCAAGCTGACACGAACCAGAGTTGGGTATAACCTAGGAAGCTGGCTTATGTGCAGTTTTGTTCCCCTCCTGATAAAGCTAGGCTAGAAAACAAAACAAAAACTCATTTTCTCTGTCAGGCTTCTGCCAGCAGCTGTGCCTCAAACCACCAGACTCTATGGCACCAGGGAGCCTCATAACGCAGTCATCATTCAGCGGCAGGGAAAAGGCGGGAGTGTCGGCAGAGGAGACAGCAGAGGTGCTTCCTCCCAGCAGGATATGATACTTGCAGGACCCAGTTCCTCCTGGAGGCTTACTGGCATTAGGCCAGGAGTAGCAGGGTTTGGGATTTGCAAATAATGCAGATTGCAAGTGGCTCATAGAGCAGAAGGGAGCACCGAGTGGACATGCAATTGGCCAAAATGGCGACTGCTCCATGAGTGGGGATGCGTGGGGATTGGTGCGCGCCAGGCCCGTGCCACCCACGCTGCCGCACGCACACCGATTCCCTCCACACCACGGCCCATATAAAAAAGGCCTCTGTGTCAAAACAGTCTCCAAGCAAAAACCAGAGAATTGGCACCCTTATTGTGGCGTGTCAGGTCAGCAGAGCTGTGGGGAGGAGCAAGGTTCCTTAAGACTGGAATAGCAGGGGATGCTAAACATCAGAGTTAAGGGGTTTCAGCAGAGCTATGTGGGGAGCCAGGGGGATGTGGGAGAGGAGAGGGTTTGTTAGGAGCAGGGTTTGCTCTGACTCAGGTTTTGAGGGATGCAGGTTACCCACAACAGCAGCAGCTGCCCAGGCTGTTGCAGGTGACCATTAGAGTGTACGGACTCTGTGGTGTGTGTGATGGAAGCTATTCCTGTTCACATGGTTTCTATAACCCAATAGATAGCAAGGAAAGGCCTCAGTGGTTCACATGGATCTATGTGAGATCCTTCCACAGATAGGGGTCATTTGGTCAGGAACTGCAACTTGCTGATTGCCAGAGTGCAGCCGCAGACAAAGCAACACATGGAAAACCCATGGCCAGCATGCTCTGTCTAGTTAGTCAAGTGCCCTCCTGAAGCATCTACTTGGATCCAGGATTCTTTGCTGGGGCATTGCATGGTCTGAGCCCAAACAGACATAGAATGGGAGAACCAGACCACCAAGCGGAAAGGGAGTGGTGGGTAGCAGTAGGCTCTGCAGTGAGAGGAATAGGAGTCGGTATCATCCAAAGCAGAGGTTGCCAAACTGTGGATCAGGACTGCAAGGGGTGTGTGTGTGTTGTGCCAACTGTGGATGGGGTGTGTGTGTCACAATCCTAGTCTATATTGCTGCACTTTCTGTGGCTTTGCTGGGGTCAGGGATTACATTTAACTCAAAATAGGATCAAAGCACACAAAAATGTGGGAACTGCTGATCCAAAGGTGATCAAAAGTTTGAATGCCCGGCCTGATATCTTCAAGTATTATTTTTTGTGTGCAAAGCAGGGATTTTCA
The DNA here is from genome assembly GCA_003113815.1 of Sphenodon punctatus. NCBI lineage: Eukaryota > Metazoa > Chordata > Lepidosauria > Sphenodontia > Sphenodontidae > Sphenodon > Sphenodon punctatus. The sequence continues at coordinate 84,935 of QEPC01010104.1, read as the reverse complement.
CTGCAACAAAAATCCTGATCCCCTTTGGAAAACCTGGGCCAGATGTCCCTGCTGTAGGGGGCAAAGGCTGAGTGCCAGCTACTGAGATGTCACCAACAGCCTGGGGTGCTCCAAACAGATGGGGGAGAAGGAGAATGTCACACTCTGACTATAGGGGAAGCGCTGTGCCCTGAACCATGCCCACTGCCATAAGTGGGACTCGCCTCCCATGCTCTTAACTCTCCCCTCTTCCACAGGCAACAGCCTGTCTGTCACCAGGGGAACTGAAGAGGGGGCTCAGCAGACCTGCTTGGAATTCCTGGAAGGAGACCTGTTTTCACTGAAAAATGGTCCCACATTAGGAACCCTCACCAAAAACCCAGACAGTGACAGTTCCCATTTTGTTTCTGACAACACCCCCAAAAGGAGAGGTTTCCCATTAGCTTTCTCCTCTTCTTCCCTCTCCTTTGATCAATGGTAAAATGTGGGAGAGGGAGGAGGGGAGAGAAAGGGGGACCCTGAAAAAATGAAAGCTGCCTATAGTATTCTTAAAATTAATTTTTCTCAATAAAAATCTGCAACCAAAACTAGGAAGAACTGAAAATTGATCTCTCCTACAATGATTGCAAACATTATCATGCAAATGCCTGTTTTTACTCTCCTAGGGGCAAGGCAGTGAGGGTTGGAATGCACTGGAGCTTGGGGACAGTGGGAGGAAGGCAGCAGAGCTGGGAGCTTGGTCAGGAAACACTGCCTAGAAAAGGATCATCCACCCCTGTCAGCTCTTGGTACAGGCTTTCTTTCTGCCCGTGCCATAGATGGCTGCCTCTCTCCCCAAGCTGCTCCATCTCTGAGTCCTCTGGATTTTTTGTCCTTCACCTTTGCCTGCATTCCCCATGCCAAGGCCATGGCAATCATGATCCCTCAAGTGAAGGAGAAACTGACAGGGTACTCTTTGGGCCCGTGTTAATCCAGACCCTGAACTAGCAGGAATGGGATAGCTGCTTCCTTTTAATCAAAGGAGGGAAGGGGTAGGGTTGCCATCTATGTAAATTTTTAAGGAACACTTATGAAAAATACATGTTGCAGGGCCTGCATTTTTCATAAGTGTATTTTTCATTTTTCATAAGTGTTCCTTAAAGTTTTGCATAGGTGGTAACCCTAGGAATGAGCAAGGCTGGGTTTCTCACTGGGGTTGCCAACTTCCCAGACGGTTTGACTAGGAACAGGGTGGGGCCATGCTGAAAGGGGATGGGAGAAAGGGACTCTCCACTCACCATCTGACATTGGCATGCTCCTTTCGAATTGCCATAATGGGTGTCTTCACATGGACAGCTGTCCAGCCTCACCCCTGGGCAGGCCGTCCGTTTAAAGACTGCCCGCCAGATATTCAGGTGGGGCAGGCTGTCCCTGCACTAGGGCTGCCCCACCAGTGGGTTTCTGGAACATCCTGGAGCACCACCAGCAAAGCAGGCAGCCCAACCCTGGGGCATTGTCTGAAAGAGGGGATGCTGCCCGTCTGAGTGGCAGACGGCCGCTGCAGCCCTACTCTTGACTGGGGGGTTGCATGGTCACAACGCTGTGGTGTGGGGGAGCACTTGCTGCAGGGGTGACCCAATGCTCAACAGGGAGCAGGGGAAAGGTACTCTCCTACCCCTTTCTGGCATGACCAGCCCCCCTTGAAACATTGTAACATCACTGTGCTCCACAGGGGGTGGAGTCACATCAAAAAGGCAGCAAGAGAACCTTTTCTTCCCTTTTGTAACGTGACCCTGACCCCAGGAAGAAGATTGTAGTGGCACCCTAGATAACCTGGGGAAATGGGGGCTTCACCCAGAGCCTCTGACTAAACCCCAAAGAGATGGGAACCCTAATTCTCACCTCCATGTAGCGTGGTCCCAAAACAGAACTTAAAGGCAGGGCAACGGGGCTCCTGCTCATCCACAGTAGGGTGGCAGGCAGTGATGGGGGGCCTTGCTGCTCTCTAGGGGCAAGTAGCATTAGCATAATTATAGTGGGGGACACAGCCACTCCACCCACCCCCAGTTCCAGGGTCATGGGTGCAGGGTTTATGTGGGTCATGGGGATTCAACATTCCCCACAAAGTTTAGCCCAAATTACGCCACTGGTGAGTAGCAGCATCTCCCCAGCCTGAAGCATTAAGGCTGGACAAAGTCCAGGAATGGAATTCCAGCCTCCCTACCCACTGCAGCCAAAACTCTGTCATAGCCAAGATAGCAGCCAGTCCCTAGGGACCGCAGCACAGTCAGCTTCCCCATGCCAGGTTCTGCAAGGAGACTGTAGCGGGCAGGTATCTCCTAGAAACTCAAGGAACTCTAGTTTAGAGGGCTGGGTAGGGCTCAGCAGCTGCAGTGGGGCATTTCTGTTACCTGAGCAGTGCAGAATGAGTGCTGAGGCAGCCTCTTTTCCCTGTTTGAGGGAGACCAGACACTGTGGTGTGCGTGTGGGTGATACAGATGGGGACGGCCAGTTCCTATGCATCACTGAGATCGTGGGGTGCTTTGTTTGAGAGCAGCCCCCCTTTGTACCATTTCATCCTAGACCGGAGAGTCGATCGTTACCACCCATTTCCCCCCTGCCCCATCTCCCTTCTCAGGCTGATAACCAGGGGACAATGTGCACCCCAGAAAGATGCACTGGACACGATGGGTAGGCGATATTGTTTCACCATTGGCACGGGTCGGTTTCTGTCTGCATGGCACAGCAGGCAGTTGGGCACCATCACAGCGTGGGCACACCAGGGCTGGCTCAGCCAATAAATATATGGCTCATCTGCGTTGTACATGGGGGTTGTCTGGCCTCAGAGGCTCATCTGTGCCCACCAGGGAATGACAGCAGCCCTCAGATCTCAGTGGCAATGATGTCCTCATAGGGCACATCAGAGCCATGCATGTCGATCTCAATAGGCTCCTTGCCGTCCTCCCCCGAGGCGAGCTGCTGGATCATCTTCTCCAGGTTCTGGTTGCGCTTGTACATGTGCAGGTAGCTCTGCTGCAGCTGCTTCTGGTACTGGATCACCTTCTCCTTCTCCTCCTTCCAAGTCTGCCGCTCGTGCTGGAAACCAGAGGTCATCTGCTCATTGTTGTCCCTCTCTCCTTTCAGCTCCGCCTTCAGCCGCTCCACCTCCCTCTGCAGAATTTGCACGTCATCCATGGTACCCGCTGCAGGGCTGGCAGAAGACGCCCCATCCCGCCCTTCCTCCCGCTGCTGCTCTCGGAGGATGATGAGCTCTGACCGCAGCTCCAGGATCTCCTGCTCCAGCAGATTGACCTTCTCCCTCAGCAGCTCTGACTCGTTCTTCTTGCGCTGGAGCTCATTCTCGCACACCTCAAGCTCCATGGCCTTGGTGCTCAGGGAGCTTTCCAGCTCCTGGATTTTTTTCTCCAGAACATCCATCTTGCCTCTGATATCCTTCAGCTGCGCCTTCAGACTGAGGATCTCGTTGGTCTTGGTGTTGAGTTCGGTCTGGGCTTCCTTCAGCTGCTGCTTAAGGAGGGAGATTTCACCAGATTTCTGGCACACCTGCAGGGAAACAGCACCCACCGCTTAGAAATCATCAGCCATCAACAGCCCCATCTTGGGGGGTATCCCTTTCAGCTCTACAGTTCACTTTGCCACTGGGAGCTCAGCATCCACACTTCCCCCTTTCCCCCTGGCAATGTTTTAAATGATTCTCCTATGAAGAGAAATAGCCACCAATTAAGTCCTCAGAGCTTAAGCAGCACTAAGTGCATAGGCCCTGCCCCATCCCTTCTGCCCAGAGATGAATCCCACCCAATGATAGGTTTCCAAATGACAGACAAGTTTTTTGGAGGATAATAAGGCTGTCTAGATTTGCAAATTTCCAGCACTGCTCACAGGGACAGTTATGGTCCAGAGTCAATCCCACACATGCCCTGCTTTTCGCAAATTAGGGGTTTAAATTTTGGGAGCCAACTAACAGAATCAGTCACTAACATTACATTGCTAACATTACTAATTAACATAACTAATCTTTATTAACATTACTGTATCTTGCACATACCATCATGTTCACATAGTACAGGCAAGCACCCGGGGAGGTGTTCTTGGCAGCTGCTTCACAACTCTGAAACTTCCTTCCCCTGGATGTTTGCCAAGGCCCAAGCCTAAGCTTTTTCTGGAGGCAATGTAGGACCTTTGTGGTTGGTCAAGTGTTTGGCAAGTCAGGATAGGGTTTCAGGTGGCTAAGGATGGATTTTTATATATAGGATTTATATATATTCAAGAATAAATGACTGTGAAAACAGAGATAAGTTTAAGATAGATAGTTTAGTTAGACGTTTTGGCTTCCACCATATATATATGGAATTTCTATTCCATCCCATCCCATGGGTATATATATATACACACACACACGTGATGGAATGGAATAGAAATTCCATATATATATGGAATAGACGGAAGCCGAAACATCTTACTAAACTATCTATCTTAAACTTACCTCTGTTTTCACAGTCATTTATTCTTATATATATAAGAATATATTCTTTATAATGAGAATTATATACACACGCACACCCATGGGATGGGATGGAATAGAAATTCCATATATATACACACTCATGGGATGGGATGGGATGGAAATTAAAATAAATAAATTAGATCAAAAATCAACATTTCAGCACAAACATGAAACTGTTGTGACGAAGTCCCTTTAATTTGCATTGATTTCTTTCATTTTCAGCATCAAAAATGAGGAAAAATAAGAATCTGAACATCAAAATGTTAAAAATTTCAGTACTTCTTGAGGAAGCAAAAAGTTGGAATATAGCATTTTTGGAATTATGAAAACAAAGGTCCCAACACTTTTTAACCATCTCTACCAAAAAACGCCCACATTAAAAAGTGATAAGGATTGAGACAAGTTGATTTCCTCACTTTGTCCCAGCAAAGCTTCTCCTGGGTGAAAGCTATTATTCCTGGGCCTGCAGAACGAACAGTCTTTCTGCATAATTACTTGATTGGAATTAATGCATATGGACCTAGTTCATTAATTCTTCCAGAACAACAGTGTTGCATGGAAATTTCCAACAGTTTAACACTCATTCATGATATCAAATCAATAAAAAGTTCACATGAAACACAAGCAGATGGTGGGCATCCGGTGATAAATGATTAAGTCAGACCCATGTAGTTACTTATTGTGTAAGCAGGGCACCTGTATTTTTTCTGTAGTAACTCTTCGCAGATGGAAGCTTCAAGGGGCGGAGTGACTGTGCCAACAGTTTCTTCTAAAGAAACAGCAGGATTGTATTTTAAAGAGATGTGAGGTGCCAAGATTTTGGGAGAGGCACTTGATACATCAAAATCAAATCTGTTTACAGGGCACATTAATGAGATGCAGAAATACATCCTGGCTTGAAGGGACACTAAGGTAGATTCTTCTTTCAAAGGAGAAAATGACAGGTAGGCACCAGTTCCCACTGAATTTCAGTGCAAGACAGTAGCCTGAATGCCATTTTGGCCTTTGCAAACCTGCCTCTGTACTGTTCTCTACCGTACATGCCTCCAGATAATCTGTGCCACATACCCAAGGTAACTGCAGGCGCAGAAGGCTCATTTGCAACAGTAGCAGATGCATTCTAGAGGCCTAAACGATAGAGGCAGAGAAGATATGTAAACTGTATCTTGAGAACTTAAAAGTCAATTAAATGTGCTACAACTTTCCAAGAGATAATTAACAGGACAATCCTCCACTATTAAAGCCAGTGGGAGTTTTGCCAGTGATAATCCTTCACCTCTGAAGCCAATGGCAAAACTCCCACTGACTTTAATGGTTGAGGATTGTCCTATCTAGGGCTGAAACAAGATCTCATAAAAAGCGACACTCTCATAGAAATCCCAGTTCTCAACTCTTCCAAGATGAACCGAGAACAGCGGCCATTTTGCACACGTGTAGTGATTTTTAAATTTTATTTTATTTTTTCACCCGAGAACTTGCTCCAGGACTAAGATATCAAGAAATCTCATCCCTGGTTGTTCTCGAACTCGTGAATTTTCTTGCGAGAAAAGATTTCTCGTTCAGCCGTAGTCCTGTCCCATTGGCATAAGTATAGAGTGGATGCCTTAAAGCCATTGACTTCTGGGCGTGAAGAATTTCACCCATAAGACAACCTCTCCTGATTGCTGTTAATAATGTAAGCTTTCCCTTTGTTTCTCTTAGTAGGGAGGTGCACCTCAGGTCTGTTGTGAGGGTATGTTTCCCCTCTTTTCTGAAGTCCCAGTGGGACAACATCTCACCTAAAATCCTTTTGTTTTGAAGTCCTTCAATTAGCCCATTAAAGAACTCTTTATTTTCCCCAGACACCCTTTTTGTTATGCCCCATGTTTCCTGCCACTGAAGCCTAAGTGAAGCACTAAGCCCTGGAAAATCCTTTTCTGAGCTCCATATTTTTTATATTTTTTTTGGGAGCAGGGGGTTGGTTAAGAGTTCTGAAACTTCAGGGGAATGCACCCTGCTGCACCCCTCATAATTATTTTTTTTTTTTCATTTATAGACCACCCCCTCCTGCGCATACAGGTCGGGGCGGCTAACAACATTTAAAAATATATAAAATTATAAAATTAACCCCACATTAAAATGCTCCTGTCAGCCTTCCCTTCTCCAATCTTCTGATAACACACAGCTGCTGCCTTGAATCCTGTCTATTGCTTTTCATTCTGTATCCCACTAAGCTTCAAACCTAAATGAAAAGTGTACTGGGTCTGGGCTTGGCGGGATTCTTCTCCCCTCTCTTCCTCTAGGCCCAGAACACCTTTCACTTAAGGATTCTGCTTTTCAGATGATCAGCAGGGAAGCTCTGCCTCTCCTTCCCTGCAATCCCAGTGCCTCTCTGGGTGGAAACAGAAGTAGTGGCCATGGAGTGGCAGCCTGATTCAGGCTGGGTTGGGAAGCTGTGGCAGACACAGTCCAGACCAGGTTGGGCCGCACAACAAACATGCCCTAAGCCAGGCCACCAGGGAGGGCAAGGAGATGCACGAATGTTCCCTGCCAACCATAGTGGCTGATCATGGCAAACCCAATCTGGGCTGTGTCTCCCAGGCCACAGCAGATGTGATAGCCTGCTGTGGCCTGACTGGGCGGACCTTAGTCCGGGCTGTGACCTGGACATAGTTGGGGGGTGAGAGCCCAGGCTAGCTGCTGACATGNCGAATGTTCCCTGCCAACCATAGTGGCTGATCATGGCAAACCCAATCTGGGCTGTGTCTGCCAGGCCACAGCAGATGTGATAGCCTGCTGTGGCCTGACTGGGCGGACCTTAGCCCGGGCTGTGACCTGGACATAGTTGGGGGGTGAGAGCCCAGGCTAGCTGCTGACATGGCCCGGGGTAATCCCGGGGGCAACATCCGGCAGTGCTTGCCGGTGAGGTACAGTGCAAAGTGGGTCACAGAGGCCCAACATCACGTCTGTTTTTACCTTCTTTGTCAAATTTGGTCTTTCTAGAATGAAATCACTTTAAGGGCGTGAGTATTGTTTCTAGCAGTAATAAAGATACTTAGCAGCACTTTTAATACGGTTTGCTTGTTTTTAACATTGGGCAGCATTGGGTACCAAAGACTTAAGGTCTGATTAAGCCAAAGTTTTGATAAGTCAAACCGTTTTGGATTAATTTGACTCCAGTGTACATGTTAGAAATGCCACCGCTACATTAAACTAGGTGGGATGTCTTTTGGGGCACAGTTACAGTTACCAGTCCTCTCCTGGTTTGAACCTGAGACTCCCATAGGGCAAAACGAGAATCTAATTTTTCCCTATGGAAGTCTGAGGGCCAAACCACGACAAGAGGTGGCAACTCTAGGCATGTTGCCTGCATCATGTGCAGCAGAATGCTTGTACAAGAAACCATCTGCACACGTCACTGTGGCTGCATGTCCAGCTTGTGTGCAGTGTGCACAGGGGTTTTTCGGATGCGCAATGATTTAGGGCCCTGTTCATATGCTAACAAGATTCAGAGGGAGAAATTCCTCACCTCCCATTGCGTTTCCTCCAGGGCAGGGGCAAAGTTGGTTTTCTCCTTCTCATAGGACCTAAGCTTGGTCTCCAGCAGCTCTTGTTCCTTCCTGAGGTTCTCCAGATCCTCGCGGAGCTGCTTCTTCTCCTGCTGCAGCTGGAAGACCTGGAGGTGTAAGACCTGCTGGGCCCGCTGGGCCTTCTGGGAGCTCTGTTTGAGCTTGCTGTTGCATTTCTGCTTCAGCCCCTCAAGCTCCTCCCTGCAGCGCCTCTGCTTCTCCTCATAAGCCTGGCAGGTGATGATCTCCTTCTCCTCAAAGCTGCACTGGAGCTCCTGCAGCTCCCCCTCCCTCTCTAGCAGCTTTTGCTCCAGCTCCTGGATGGTGGACTCATCTGTGGAAATGGGTGAGCGGATGCAGGAGTTCTTGTCAGCATTGTGGTGGTGGGGAGCGGCTTTGCTGGGATTGACGATCTTGGTGCCCCCATCTGAGAAGGACAAGGCCTTGAGGCTCATCATGTTGCTGTCCTGGATGATGGCGCACTGCGTGATGTTGTGGGCTGACCCTCCAAAGCGGCTGATGGGCCCCATAGGGGTGGCCAGGGGGTCCAGTTGGTAACTGCTGGTGGTGCTGTGGGTTGGGAGACTGGACATGGAGTTCCTCCCTGAATCAGACAGCCCTCCTGAGCACAGAGCTGGCTTGAGTTCCAACTCCTTGGCTTTGTCCTGGGTGTGTAGCTGCTGGGGCAGGTGGCTGCCATGTTCCGGAGAGGAGTGGAGGATGGTGCCCGAGCGAGGAATCACTGGCTTGAAAGCTGTTGGTCTCGCCACACTCTTCTCATTGCCCTGGGAAGAAGGAAGACCGGTCAGCACATGCACAGGGTTGTGTCACTTACTCCTCCCTGCCCAGTATCTGGTAGGTTTAGTAATGTCCTACAAGCAGCTGCAGCTGCAGCCACGGGATATCAGTGCAGTGACGCATAGCATGGTTGAATCCTACCATCATTATTGTAAATCTTTCAGTTTATAATCCGCCCAATTCATGCAGTTCTGGACAACTTAAGACATTTAATGAAAAACACAACAGCTCCTGCGACATCACTATACCATGCACGGTGTGCACCCACCCTGAGGTGGGCCATCCTGGCTTATTTATTTATTTTATTTATTATAAACATTTCTGAGTCGCCCCCTATGCCTACGGCATCTTGGGGCGACATACAATATACAACATTAAATTAAAACATTTAAAAAACAATATAATAAATTTAAACCTAAAACACGATTGGGGAAACAGAAATTTATAAAAACAAACCAAAAAGGTAGGGGAGAACCAATACCCTACCCTAACCCCCCCTCCCCAAGGCCTGGGCAAACAGCCAGGTCTCACAAGCCTGCCGGAATGTCAAAAGGCTTGTGGCCAGGCAAGCTTCCTCCAGGAGGGAATTCCAAAGATGCGGCCCGGCCACCGAGAACGCCCTCTCCATTGTAGCCCCTCGCTTAACGTGGTGGACCTCCAAGAAGGCACGCCCGGCAGACCGCTTATAAAGGCTAAGATAGGTCCTCTGGGGCTGCAGGGTAGCCTCCACTCTAGTGCCTTCTGCTCCTCTCCTGGAGTGCTCTCCCCCCTGCTCAGAAAGGGACTAATGATGCCTTTCCCTGCCAATCAGCAGGTGCAGCTACAGCAGCACCAGTGAAGGGCCAGCCTGGCTTATAAGGGCTGGGAGCTTGGAAGGGTCCTCTGGGGTTGCAAGGTGTCCGTTCCAGTGACTGGACTGGAGGGGATGGCGCTGGGAGTGAGACTGGCTTCTACATGACCTGGCAGGCAGCCTTTGGCAAGCACTCCAAAAGCTCCAGCTCTGCTTAATTGCTAGCTACGTTTCCCTTCTGCCTCCCTGTGCCAGCAGCCTCTCAGTGGAGAAGAGCAAAGCCCATTCCTGGGTGCAGAGACGCACAGCGTGCCGACACTGGGTCTCTGTCATGAGCCAGGCAGGGGGCACCATGATTGCAGTGCTGCATGTTTCTCTGGCAGGGCTTGCCCTTGGAGGTAGGCTACTGCAGGCAATACAAAGGGCTCCCCTTGGCTCAACTTGGAGTTGCTGCATGAGCCATGGGGACCTGCTGGGCAAGCCCATTGCAAATGCTGTGGGGGCTGGCAGCAGCAGGCAGAGCTTTGCTAGCTGCTTAAAGCACTGGGCAGAGGGGCAGCAGAATCCTTGTTTTTGACAGTGCCAGATCTATGGAAGTTGGGACCTCATACAAAACGGGGGTGTTGGTCCCCTCCCAGTTCAATGTGGGCCCTCCATAGGCCAATCGCTCCCTGCATTTGAGGCCCTATGGACCTGTATTTTACACCAATGCTCTTACATCCATATAGTCATTTCAAGTTTATTCATGACCTCTCTGCTGGCTCCCTTGCAATGGAGCTCAAACAAGTCAATTGAAGCTATTAATTCACAAAAATCTTCTAGCGAAAAATGGCTTTTTCTCATGACTCAGAATTATCTTGATGTTCATCAAAAAACCTGAAATCAAATTATTGCCCTATCCTCCCCTCTTTTTTTAGTCATTTCTCTCCTTTCATTAGGAAGCATAAAAAACAGATAATTAAAAAAACAAAAAAACCAAGAGACTGGAAAATGTTTTACAGAATTTGGTTAGAAACCCTACAATCTTCTAGGCAAAGCAAGTGCTGTTTCCATTCCAGCTCAGCTCTGCCATGTGCCTCTGGGCAGAACTCAGGATGCCTGCTTCAGGGACATAGCAAGGTTGAAATGGGCCCTGGTGCAGAAGATAGTTATGAAGGTCTGTAGAGGGACATCTAGTACAGTGCAGACTTCAGACATCCCCCCTCCCCCTGCGCATATTTGAGCTGCGTGGGGGGAATGCGCAGCCAGAATAAGTGTGGGGATCGGCCGGTCTGAAAGCTCCCCCCCCGCGGCTTTGCTGGCAGACATGTGCAGGGATGCAGAGCTCAATTTCCTGCTCTGCATCCCTGCCCATGTCTGCCAGGAAAGGGGGGGGGGGGGGGCTTTCAGACTTGCCGATCCCCGCACATATTCTGGCTGTGCATCCCGCCCCCCCCCCCCAGTCAGAATATGTGGGGGATGTCTGAAAGTGGCCTAGACTCGGCTAGGCTTTCTAACCTCCTATAGGACTCACCAGTTCTAGCTGGTTGGAAAACGGCATCAGCTTGGGTGGTGTGCTAGTTCCAAAATCGACCCCACTGGCCCCAGCCTGGCCTCCTAGCTCCCCGGAGAGTGAGGTGTAGTCCGTCCGGTGAGTTTTCTGGCTGACTTTAATGTAAAAGAAGTCCTCATTTTTGTTGCCCTTGGAGCTGGATTTGTTGTGGCCAGATTCCTGGGAGAAGCCAAAGCGCAGCAGCCCATCCGAGTACCTGTTCAGCTTCTTTAGGTGCGACGACTTGCGAAGCTTGTACTGGGAAGCCCGGCAGTGCTTGCTGTGGAAGCTGTGCCCAGAGATGAGGCTACTGACACTTCCCATGATGCTCCCAGGCTGCGGGCATGTAGAGGAGAAAGGGGGGCCTGGGAGTGTCTTCTAGGGAGATGGCCTGACTACAGGTGGAGACAGGTTGTGCTGCAGTCATAGCAAAGGCCACTGCAGGGTGTGGGGCAGCAACCTGAGAGAGAAGAGAAGACAGGAGTTCAAGAAGGTGTGTATATCTCTTGGCAAGGGGCTGGGGATGTGCTGGGGCCTTCTGTCTGCATGCCAGTGGCTTGGAGTCACGGATCTGACTGCCCATCTGAAGGTGGAGCGGTCAGATGCGCGCTCCCCTGAGGCATGGAGCACCTGCTCTGTGTCAGGGACGTAGCTACCATTGAACAAACAGGGACATTCGCCCTAGGGCTCGTACTGGCTGGAGGCCCAATATCCAAGGTAGCTAAGCCAATCTCCCCCCCCCCCTTTTTTTTCTTTTTTTAAATTGCTACCTGAGCTGGCTGGGGGCCCTTCCACCTGCTTCCTGGGCCCCTGGTTACACAATGTTGCAACCGTGGGCAGGGAAGGGAAGGGGGTCCCATGCAGTAGTCTGAATCAGGTAGGGTGGCCATACCTCCCCTTTAAAAGAGGGCACTTATGAAAAATACATGGTGCAGGGATGCACTGGAAGCAATGCAGCCCTGCAACATGTATTTTTCATAACCACCCTCTTTTAAAGGGGAGGTATGGCCACGCTAGCATCAGGTCAGGTCACACTCACAAGCCTCGCAGCTTGGCTTGCCCCCTTGGTTCCGTGTCGCAAAGGAGGAGTCCTCCCCACCAGCCTGGACCCGGTCCGGGCTGACTTGAGGGAGGCCCAGCCCGAGCAGAAAGGTGTCTGGCGGCGGCTCCACTCAGTAAGTGGAACTGTCACCAGGGACCTTCCTGCTCCGGCACTTCCCACATCAAGTTGTCCCAGCCCGCCCAACCAGCCCCCGGCCTCCAGGACTGGTCGGGTGGGCCAAGGCAGCAATGGCACTGCTGCTGCTGGCTGCGCTTGGCCCCAGCGATGGATGGGCCCAGCAGCACGCCGCAGACTCTGCAGAGAGCAAGTAATTTCCGAGCACCAGCAGCCCAGCACCCCTAGGCTGGCCGACGGCTTCACCACCGGCAGGAAAAAAGAGGGGAGGGGCCCAGGGACATTTCTTGTCCCTGGGCCCATCCCAAGCGAGTTACGCCCCTGCTCTGTGTGGGCCAGCCAAATGTATGGTGGCCGCTTCTGTGACTGCAGTAGCCGTGCTGGGAGCCGCCTGCTTGAATCCCACCCCGTGCACTCCACCAGCGTGGAGAACCACACAGCAGCCATGGCACCACCCCATCACCTTCCTTGTTTGACAATACCCATTGGCTAGTCCATTTTCTGTTACCCTAGGGCTTGGGAATGCTGGTAGCTTCCTCAATGCTCCCAGAACCCCAGCCCTTCCTTGTGCCATGGAGAGAGTAATCCAGAGAGAGTGTGGCACCCACCCTCAGCCACAAGAAGAAGGGACAGAGAGCAGTAAAGCCACAGCCCACACCCTGACACTCCTGTATGTCTCACTGCACAGCCTCCTTCTCTCACTCATGCACACTCACCCTGACACACAAACACAAACCCGCTCACACACACTGATACCCACCCATGCAAATTCTCTCTCTAATACACACACACTCTCACACACAGCCTGAGCCTTTGAACTTGTTCTGCTGTAGGAATCAGTCCAGTCAGCCTGAATGTCCAGTCCTTTGGTGTTTCTCTTTGAGGGCTGGGATAACATGGGTACAGTGCTGGATCCAGGGAAATTGGGGCGCTGTGTGAAATAATGGTGAGCCCCTTCCTAACATAGGAATGACTGACGGATACACACTGGCTTGTGTGTTCATCAGCCAAAAGGAAAATGTTTCGGTAATCAATATTTGATGTTTATTTAGTCAAACATAACATGCTCTTCAGGGGCCAGGTCTCCTGCACTGCAGGCCCATATGTTATGCGTATGTTGATATTTCTGGTTTATTCATGGGCCCCATGTGTTGGGGGTCCCCTCCTGAATCATTGCAAGAATCTTCCCATAGATCAGGTCTACCCCTCTTTGAAGCTGTTTGCTTGAATTTCATACCAGTGGCGGGTCCCCAACACATGGGGGCCTGTCCAACCCTGTTTGGGCAAACACAGCGCATCAATACTTGGGAATCTACAAGTGTGTGCTTGTGTTGAATGCCTGAGTGTGCAGGAGTGCATTTCTCTGTGTGAGAATGCATGAAGGTGCATGTGTGTGCCCAAGACTGAACACTGGGGGTGAAGAATCCCCTGGAACCAGAAGAGCTCTAGGCCTGTTTGGCAAGTGCTCAACACCCAGGATTGGGGCCTGATTCTCCAAAGTGTGGATCCCTCTGCAGCTTCCTCTGGCTGGATTTCCAGCAGACCCAGCACCCTCCCTAGACACATGGGAGATGTGCTGCTTTGGAAATGCAAACAGCACCAGCTGGGACCCACAGTCCCAGCCTCCTGCCATCACCCTGCATGAAGGAAAAACTGGAAGAGAGAGTGGGCAAGTGAGGAAGAGAGTTGCCTCTGGGGGCGAGGAAGGCTGTGTTTGCCTCCACTTCCTGTCTGAATTCCTGACTACTCCAGCAGAGAAGGAGCTCCCGTTGCCTGCATTGTGAATTTATAACATGCTACATCTCCAGAGCTGGATGTTTGCAGCCTTTATCTGGAATATCCCCAGTGAAGATCTATGCAGCACCTGAGCCCCCAACTCCTGTCACTGCTGAACACTCACAGCCTGCATGGCCACCCCAGATATTTAACGTTGCTTCCCCTGGTGCAACTGAGGCCCATTAACTCATGTCAGGTGCATGCTGTCTACAGAGATGAGTTGGCTCATTCCATTTGTCCTCCAGTCCCTCACCGCTCCTGATGCTCACCACCTGATGACTTCAACAGGCAGTTTACACTCCCCCCTGCCTCCTGGATACAGTGCACCATGGGATATACCTCAGCAGCAATGAGATCAGTGAAATGCCATCTCACTGCTGCCACCCCTTAGGGAGAGATGGGTTGGCCCCTCTGTTGCCCACAGGGAAAATTCCCACAGAAAACCTCCATCCTTTAACCTCTGTGCCCTTCCCAGTGTGGTGGAGGGAGGGGGCAAGGATAAGGGCATCCAGCTTGTCTCCAGTTATTACATGTGAAGAAAAGATCTAGAAGAAATAAATAGCCCAGTCATTCTCCTGTGATCAATCCCAGGGCTGCCAGCTCTCTGCCTGGAAGTGGAATTAAATGCTACTAGTATCTACGTCCTTAGGATAATTTGTTCCCTCAGGGCAAATGGCTTTTCCCCAATGCTACAAGGGCTGAGGTCACTGACAGGGGCAGGCAAAACTTAGCATCCAGGCCTGGCTGTCTGAAGGGGACATCTAAAGAGCCATGGGACTAAGGGCATCTTTAGACATAACAAAGATCGGATGACAAAACTCCTACGCACGTGTTTGACCTTTGTGTGTAAGCACCATAACAATCCCAATTTGGCTACCCGTTGAACATGCAATGTGAACAGTACCATTGCATCACAAGGACAATTTGCGTGTTCCAGCTGAACACATGGCCAAAGTTTCTAAGGATATCGCATGGCATGTTAGCAGGTACAACACAGGGAACAAGGTGGCAGCACTTGCATGCTGAGATCAGGTGTGAGCAAAACACTGATTTGCCCCAAGATGGGCTGTGTGTCTAAGCAGCGCCACATGGTGAACACAGGGCCAAACTGGTGTTCATATCAAGGTCAAAACAAACATTCAGACACCCATTGATGTTATGTCAAAAGACATCCAATGCTTCAAAAGTTGCTAAGCACGCAGGATGGCTCCTAGTGACACTAGTGCTCTGGGGCTCCATCCAGAGGTGACTTGACATGTGAACATTGATAGTGGGGAGCCATGTTTGAGGGGATCTGAGACAGGAGCAATGTGAGGTGGATTGGTGGCCTGATTGCTGCCTCTAGCCCTTAGCTGTGCTCCCTGCTACTGTCAACACACCAGCACAGGGGTAGAGTTCGGGGGAGGGGGGCAGACAGAGCTCTGTGAGGGACCCATATTCACTGCCAATGGGGAAAACACAGTGAACACAGGTCCCTGACTTTACACTAACATGCAGGTTGCCCATCTACCTCACATTATTTGTTGTTTGTGTTGTGAAGTTGGCCACCTGTGTCACACGGTATTGTATGTTCTCCTTGATTGGATAAGTATGTAAAGCAGGAGATCACTAAATAAATAGTCAATATCTAATAAGGACCAGCAATGAGCGAATCCATTCTTTGAACTTCTGGCTCAACAAACATGGAAAAGCATGGTCAAATTGACCTTTCTTTGGGGCTGGAGTGGGTGAATATGAATGCCATGCAACCAGCCAAAATGATTATCCCAACCCCCTCAACTGTCTCACTTAGCTAAACCAGAAACATTTGGCTGCTGCAACCTTTCCTCTTGTGTAAACCCCTTCACTTTTGGAGCTCTCTCTAATTTTCTTTGCTCCTTTTAAGCTTCCTCAACAGGATTCAGTGGAGCTTAATAACAGCTAATGTCTGCATGGCACTTTGGGTGACAAGAGGAGCTATGTAAAAGTGCAAAGTATTATTACTGTGATTATAGTTCAGGGGTACCCAGAGTTATATACTAATTCCCTTGGCTAGAAAAACTGCTCCTCACAGCCTCTGGGGTGCTTGGTCCTGATGGTGGTGCTATAATAAGGATGTGCCTTTCATCTACATAATTAAAGGAAGGGTGGTGGGGACAGGTTGCTGATGGGCAGAAATTAAAGCATAATCAAAGCAAACTCAATCCATATTCCTTGGGAAGCAGGGAATGAAAAGGGAATTGTTCAATGGCTGAGTCACTCCAGTGGGGTGTACTGCTTCCCACTGCTTGCAAAAAAAGCGAAAAGCTTTTTCTGATCCCTCCCCAGGTGCTATAGGGCCACTTGCCTTCAGACACCTGGCCAAGCATCAGAGCCCTGTGGCCTCCACCAAGAGATGAGCTTGGCAGGTCTTGCAGTACGGACTGAGGTTTGTACAGATTGGCCCCCGCACATCCTGTCAAAAAATGGCTGGCAAGAAGAGCAGCTGCAGAGCCCTGCGTGGGAAGCAAACACATGAGAAATACGAGCTTCATGAAGCTGAAATTAATCAGACTTTTAAGATTCATGAATTGGATTTGATGAACTAGGGGGGTTGACTAGATGCCCCTTGAGGTCCCTGCCCAATGCTACAATTCTAGGACACGGGGAATCTGCACACAAAATTCAATTGGGCTTAATCTACTTTGAGTGCTTGTTTAGCAGAGCCAATTCAATTCAATGGGGTTCAATATGCACAGCACACATGCTGATTGAAGCCACAACTAAATAAACTCAATGCAAGCTAACTGTACAAACAAGCAAGTGCAGCACAATGATGGAAGTCAAATCAAATGCTTCATTTCCACTGCTATTTGTGGGACAGGGGGTGGGATTGGCACTCAGCCAATCACAAGTACCATAACATAGTAACAAATAATTAATGGGAAATAACAAGCTAATAAATATTGACCAGCAAATAGCACAGACTGAATACTGACAAAGTCACATGCAGAGAGAGCTGCTAACAAACTCAACTGTGAAATTCGCAAATGCAGTGCTGATTTCAAATGTGTTAAATTTGTTGATATTTTGATGGTCTTCACAAGTTACATTAGTCACGAATCTACACGTCAAAACTTGCACATTTGTGTGTGCATGGAAATGCAAACAGAGGTCCTGCTACTACTGTGTCAGACACCCCTCAGAAAACTGGAGCAACTGCCTTGCATTTTCCCTCACGAGTAGACAATTTAAGTATGTATTATTTCAATTCAATCCAGTCTGATGTTTGGTCATCCCAGTGATCAGAGAGATCTGGAGAAATGCAAAAGTTATAACCCATCCCTTCTTTGCTTCTTCATGAACTCTGTGATCCAGCAGGTCCTGCCTCCAGCGATCCACACTTGAAATCTAGGTGTCATTTTGTGAAGTCTTGTTTTCCTCTGTGCCCTGGCACTAGGCAGGTGGGGCCATACTGTGACAGAGAACTCATTCAACCAGGATGTGCCAGAAGTGTGAAATACACAGTGGAGGAGTAAGCGGGACAATCATAATGCCACAACTGGCTGGGCGAGCCTCTCTGGACATCATCAACTGGCCTAAATTTATTCTCCAAGGAAGCCCAGAGATCTCCTATCCAGTCCTGCTTCCCGCCCCGTTCCCCCAAGTGGCAAGTGAGCCAAGAAATATCAAGCGCTTAGCACCAAATTAATCTCAGAGCCTCTCATGGACTGTACTCATGGGTGCCACGAGGAAGGTGCAAGAGGATGCATTGCACCCCCTTGGCTTCCAAAGGGCCCTGGCCCTTCAAGATGCAGACGTCTTGAGTGACCCACAGGCAGTGGGTCACTCTTCAGAGTGCTCACCCAGTGTGTCACAGAGGAGGTGTGGCCAGCAGCAGAGGCAATGGGAACCCTTACCTGTGAGTTTGAATGGCTTAGGAGTGCGGTTTTGAAAACACCTCCCAGGAAGTGTGTTAGACTGGCCCTGGCCTGGAAGAAGGAGCCAGTGCAAAACTGCCAAGCAGCATGTGACCAGGCTCAACATCTTCAGCAATCACCACTGCATGTCTGAGGTACCTACTGTTGCTGCTGCTCAGTTCCTGTAAGTTTTTCGGCTCTTCTTAAATATTTTACCACCACCACCCTGGGTGGGCAGATTGGGGGAGCTGAGATTTGTACCCCTGATCAGCCTGCCCAATTGCACTGGATTTGGTTCTGTTTTGCTTGGTGCTTCTTGTAAAATTGATTTTTTTATTTTTTTAAAAAAGAAGTTGTTGCTTTGCTTGGGCAGATTGGGGGAAGAAGGGAAGGGTTGAGATTTGTCCCTGGCCTGCTACCCCCCATGTGCATTGGACTTGGTTTGTTTTGCTTGGTGTTTCATGTAAAACTGATTTATTTTCTTTTTTTAAAAAAGTTGTTGCTTTATCTTTGGGGTGGGGAGGGTTGAGATTTGCGCTGTCATACTTTATTTGCCCCGGCTAAGGTTAATTGCTTGCTTGCTTGATATGAGTAGATTGTTAGGTTTTCTTGCTTGCTTTGTGCTTGTCTGCCTGACGTAAGTAAAATCATGCTAGTGCAAGAGAGTGAAATAGGGAAAAGCCACCAGGCCTGACCTCTCCCTCACCTGGAATCATGCCAATTGGAGGAAAGGTGAAGGAGGAGAAGGGTCAGATTGGAGGATCAGAAATAAGAAAGGGTAGAAATCATGCTTATTGTTAAAGACTGATGAATAATCATAAGGGGTTTCCATAGTCATTATTCCGGTAACATAATGGTTTATAAAAGTTGACCCCAATTGCCAGCTCATTAGCTGTGCAGCTCACAACTTTTCACCTCTAGGACTCTGTCTGTGGGATACATGGACCTCAGCAACGTCTCAATTGGGAAGCCCTCACCACTTCTCCTCTGCACTTTGCTTCTTAACTTCTAATGGGTAAGATTTGCCAGTTCAAGGGGACTGGCCATCTTGTGTTTTAATAAATTGCTGTTTTACTTTCTGTAAACATCTTGTCTGATTGGTCAATTCCTGAGAGAGGTGGAGTACCTCCAGAGTCGAATCTATACTGGGAATCTAGCCCAAAATTTAAAATTGTTTGCAGTGTCCCTTGACTGCTGCCCCCATGTGCACTGGACTTGGGTCTGTTGTGCAAGCTAAAACTTTTTTTTTTTTTAAAGAGAAGTTGGTTTCTTTGACTGTTTTTCCCCTGGGCAAATAGGAGGAGGGGGGACTTGGTTGCAGCTCATGGATCTCTGCCATGGATCTGCCCCCTATCATTGTGTGATAGACTTTTGCACTCCAAACTGTCCAGAACTCTACTTTTTCTTTTTCTCCAGTTTCTGTCAAAATAAAGTACAGAGTATCAGGATTACTAGATACAGGTTAAGGCATAGAGATGATGCATGGGTGCAGCAGGGATGACATATTCCAGGGACAGTCTGTTTGGATGATCTCCTCCCATGGAAATAAGAGGATGGAGGTGTCTGTGGAATTTCATTCTCAGTTCCTGGTTTATCCAAGGTTTTCCTCTTCCCTGGGGTTCCCATTTATGTCATAGGGCAACTCATGTTCACTTCATATGAAGTGAACATGCCACTTGCTGTGATCTACCTACCTCTGTACAGTGGAATCCACCTGAATGTAACTTGCATAATTTAAATTCCTGGATAACTTGAATTTGTTTTCTACAGACAAATTATACATCTATATTTCTTCTTGTTCTGGGAGAGTAGCAATCTGAAGCAGGATAGCTTGATTTTTCAAGTGTGTATGGAGTATACCCACCCATCTGAACAATGTCTTGTAATTGTGTACACCTGGCTAGTAGATGACTCATGTATTTTAACAACATAGAAGATTACTTATTTTAATCTTTTGCCGCACTGTGAAAACTTCAAACAGTGACTGCTATACATTTCTACAACTGTGTAACAAAAACAGGTAACGTCTTTCCCCCTGTGCCCGGAAGGGGACTGGCTGGCATTTTCTGCATCACTGCTATCTTGGTGGTGTCAGTTACTTCTGTCAAATACTGACCTTTTAACTTATGTTGCTATTGTGACCAGAGGGAGCCAAGGTACCAGCTGACAGACCATTTGGAACTGGACCACTGTCAAGAAAGAGACCTGACAAAATAGCAGAGAACTACTTTGAGAGTGACAGCAAACATCACTGTAAATTGGTAGGGAAATGAACTTTTCTGACTGATCCCCAGGAAGCCATCAAGACTGGATTCCAGTGGATTAGCTAGAAATCTTTGTTAAGGGGGAAAGCTTGCGTGTAGGGGGGGGGAAGAGGACTAGCATATTGAAGACCCATGCTCTAAGGAGATGGGATTAACTGCAATAGACAGTCCTTCAAGAGCACACAGTTGTCTTTTTTTCTGTGGGGGTGTCTTAAATGAAGAAAAGTACATTCTTCTGTCCAAAACTGGATGCAGTTGCTTTGGACAACTGGTACTACTGCAAAGTTTGTCACACAAATCCCTGAAATGTACACATTTTATTTTACAGGTCAGAAGTGGAAAAGAACTCTGGTGAAAATGAATGCCATTCTCAACACTGACTTTTGAGACAATATTCAAGTGAAAGAACTGGGACCAGATCAACTGGGACCAAGATATCCAAATTGAGCAACGTACAGAAGAGAAAGTGAAATGGTATACACGGAAGTTTGGCTTAGCGTGGTATAAAAAGATGTGGCTATGTGGCAGTTTTTCAAAAAATGCATTGGTTCGGTTTCCCCTGCTTACTGTTTGGTGGTGAAGCAATGCAGACAAAGCTTGGAGTAACAGACATACAGCATCTCTCTGACAAAACAAAAAACATGAATCATCTCAAAATCACATAGAGAACCGTGTACAGCTGGCAGTGCTTGGGAATACAAACATCCTAGAAAAACTAGATGAAGGACGCCATGTGCTAGTTTAAAAGCATAATGAGAAAGTTGAGCACAACCACTACATTCTATCAAGAATAACAGACAGTATACGTTTCTGTGGTGGTTTTGAGCTAGCATTACATAGACATGATGAAACCAAGGAGTCATTGAATCCTGGTGTGTTTTGAGGCCGGGTGAACCTGGTAGCAAGTATTGATAAAGCCATGGAAAAACATTTGAAAAGTTTGAACGTGTTCAAGGGACGTTCAGAAACTATTCAGAATGAATTACTGGACTGCATGTTCACAGTGGCTATGGACTTCATCATTCAGGAACTGAAGTCTACTAAATATGGCTGCTTGCCAATGTTACAGGAGGGAGGGGGAATTTCCGCAAGCATAATTTCTGCTTATCTGCGGAACTGCCTCACTTCCCATGTGCCCATGCAACCCTTGAGATTGTCCGCGGGAGCCTTTTTGGAGGTTCCCTGGGTGAGGCGGGTGGCCACCGATGTTAGATCTTTTTGGTGGCCGCCCCTATGCTGTGGAATTCGCTCCCGGAGGCTCGGTTGGCTCCCACTCTCCTGCTGTTTCGGCGTGTATGTAAGACCTGGCTGTTCCGTCAGGCTTTTGGCGAGGGGTAGGGGTGGGGTTTTCCCCCACATATTGTAATTTTAAATTGTTTTAAATTTTTATTTAATGTTATTCACCGCCCTGGGCTACCCTGAGGGCAGGATATAAATTTTAAATAAAATAAAATAAAATTAAAAAAATAACTAATGAGAGGGTAATCATGTGTGTCCCCGATTGTGGGCTCGGCCGTTGTAGCATTATTTTTTCGTTTCTCCCGTTAAAATCAGTAACGTGATGCAGGGCTCAACACTACAACCACAGTGCCCACGATCAGGGACTCACGTGATCAACCTCTTACGGAAATTCCCTCCCCCCCCACCTGTAATGTCAGCCAGTGGCTTAATTGGCTATCCAGGCCGGTGACACCACAGATGTGTCAACTCATTGCCAATTAGTACGGATTTATCGGTACAATGATGGCAATGGCTTGGAAATAATCCTTGCTGGCCTGGTTTTCATCCAGCCCTATACATATTGCTATTGTGGGGTGTAAATTGTGTAAAGGCTGACTGGTTCAGCTACATGTATATATGTCTAATATTGTTAAGGTGACAAGGCAAGGATTGGTTTTTACCAATAGTATACTGTGTTTTAATTGTTTTACTTTGTTTATTTGTCTACTTACTTGTTTTAGGCTCAGGCCGTAAATAAATGAATTCAAAGCAAAACAATGGCTTGGCTATGGAACAGTTTTATGGATTTACCAAACTGCTAGACTCACATGCTGAAACAGTTGCTACAGCATTACTACAACTAAAAGTTGTTTTCCCTCAGAACACTAACAAGAATAAACTGATTGCTCGGAGTTTTGATGGTGCAGCTGTGATGCGTGGAGGGCATGGAGGCGTCCAAAAGTTGATATGTGATGTATACCCAAACACACTATGTTCACTGCTATGCTCATCAGCTAAATTTAATCATGTAGCAAGAAGTGTCCAGGATCAAGGAAGTGAAGGTATTCTTCAGACCTGCCTGTTTTATCAGTTTTCTTTTCATTGCTTAAAAAAAAATCCTGAAGTGCTGGATGCAATTTGTAATGGAAGACTTCCCAGAGCACATGCAACACAGTGGAATTTCAATAAACTAACTGGATAGTGAATGTGCTCTATGAACACCGAGGCCTTCAATGAGTGCTTTAACAATATAAGATTTGGGAATTTTGAGGCTGGTGGTGGTTGTGAGACCACTTGGTTTTTTCACATGCTGCAAGACGATAGGCAGTTCATCTTCTTCTTGTTCCTGTTCCACAAAATAATGTCACATGTTGATATACTGTACAAACAACTTAAGACAAGACACACAGACTGTGTAGCCATTCAGAAATTTTCTACAAACTTTATTAAAAGCATTAATATGGTGAGCAAGCAAGTCCATTAAAGATCTGTGATCAGAGTTGTCTGATAAGCCTCAGCTCCCCAGAAGATGTGCCAGGGAAACAGTAGAATGACTAGAAGTGAAAGTCTGTGACATCATTATCTCCCATGCAAAGGAATTATTTGCATTCACCAAGCATCTGGTGAGTGCAACATTGGTACAAGCAGATTTGTTTGAAACTCACAACAAACACTTTCCACGGCAAACATTAAAAGAGGCAGTGGAAACCTATCCAATGCTGCAAAAGAGAGACTAAAGGCTGATTTTTCTATTTTGTATGGGAGGGAAGAATTCCGTGGTGCAAAGGATGCTTCTAGGTTACTTCAAACAGTTATCAATAACAATCTGTGGGAATGCTCCGCTGAGACTGTGGCACTGCTTGGAATTGTTGTGACAACACCCATGACCACAGTGGAATCGGAGAGAGCTTTCTCAGTTCTAAACAGAATAAGAACTTTTCTGCGCAACACAACGTTCGAAGATTGACTAAATGCACTGTCAATGCTGTCAATAGAGAAGAGAATGAACAGAGAATCCTGACTTCAATCACAAGACAACTGAAGTCTTTGTTCAACTTAAAAAGCGTTGGGCAAATTTTCTTTATAAGCAGTGAATTGTTGTTTACCCAGTAAACCATTTCCTTAAATCTAAGATACCTGTGTTCAGTGCTTTCCCCCCCATTTTATACTAAAGTCAAATATTTCTGTGTATCTTAATGTTTGTGCTAAGTGTTTTGACAGTAATTGGGAGTGGGGAGGATTATATAAATAAAATTATTACCATTCCACATGTGGTCTTTTAATAATTTTTATAACAGTGCCAAGTTGGAGGTGCTTATGGAGTGCATTCAGAAAGTAGAGGGTCCAGATCATGGATCTGATTCTGTACCCTGGAGATGTCCCCTTATTTTTGTGTATATGTTCTATTCCATTCATCATGTAAGTGTGAAATTTTAATGCTGTCCCCACCTACAATTGGCCTGCCTCCACGTACCATTGTGCCCACCTACTGTTGGCCTGACTCCATCCACTGCTGGCCCCACCCACTTCCCCACCAGCTGCCACTTTGGGATCCACTGCCCAAAGGGGACATTCCCACAACGCAGTAGGTAGTTTCCACCAGTCCCCATAGACGACTGTTCCATACCCCCAATAGATGTGCCTCAATAGTTTTAGCCCCTTAACCATTGCTATTGTTTCTCTCTGTTCCATCTGGACCCTATTCATTTTAGCACTCCAGAAATACAGCCCAAGTTCCAGGGACATGACACCAGAGGGACTATTGAATGGGGGGGGGGAGGGTAAGGGGGGGTAAAGGAAGAGTTCAATATGTCTTTTCTCTGTTTTTATCAAAATCTTCAAAAATGTTCATGTTTTGGTTAAAAAACCCAATATTTTCCTTTGTTTCTTGGCATATTAAAACCAAACATCTTGGGCTGAGAAAGAAACAAAGCAAAATAAAAAATGATTTTTGGTTGCTACAAATCAAGAATGTTTGCTTTTAGACAACACTTTTTAGGGTTTTGGTCACAAATAAATATCCTAAAAATAAAAATAAAGAAGAAGAAGAAAAGAAAATTCTCATTGTCTTAGGTATGGCAGAATCCAGAGCAGAAGTGGTCAACAGGATTCAGGCTGGGATGCGGGTCAGGATTGGGTCCAGAGTGGATTTCAGGGCAGATACAAGTCAGAGCAGAGCAGAGCAGAGCAGGCTGGATGATAGCTGGGCTAGGCACAGGAGGCCAACCAGAACAGGGTGTGTCAGGGCAGAACACAGAAAATGGCTACAGGGTGGACTTTTATACAAACCAGGCAGCTCAGCGGGCATGGCAAAGGGCCAGAACAAGCAAGGACCTATTAGAGGGCTAAAGGGGTGTGGTCTGGCCAGAGTACAGCAATGGTGCTCTGAATCCAACCATGCCCCAAGGGTGCTAGTTCAAGTCCCAATTTCTTACACTTCATTTGGATGAAAACTCAAAAATAATAAAAAAAGAAATCATTAAGAAATCTTTAATGATCTGGTCATTTTCTTTGGAAATTTTAATTTCAACCAAAGGAAATTTTCTATCGTAAAACACTTCACTACATAATTATCAACTCATTAAGTACTGCAAGTTATTATATTTGTTATGTTTGGACTCAAAACGTTATCTGATGAACCTGGTTATTAAATATTCCTCATCAGCGACATTTGCTGATTGCCCCTCCCTGAGGGGATGGCACTGAGCATTGTGAATTGAATGATGACTCTATCCTTGTCTCTTTGTCAACTTTTAAGATGTCAACTTTTAAGATGCCAAGAGATGCAATAAAACCAAAGCTGTGGGCTGTCCACTCCAATCCCCAAACCCATCCCTTTGGAGAGAGAGAAATATGTAAGAATCCCTCAAGTCCTAAGCATGGGGCTTTACCTCACTTGTCTGATGACACATCAAGCTGATTGGTGGCGTTAGGCACATTCAAAGATTAAGAGACAGAACATGTGTGGAGGGAAAGGGAATGGTCACAGGGCCTAGGAAAATTGGTGCAGAAACTCTCTGACATGCTCTGTGTGTGCATGTGCCTGCCCTGCCCCCCCCACCAAAGGAGGGAATGTCACAGACAGAAAGCTGCTAGGCAGCACCTTACCCCTCAGTGCAGCAACAACCACTAGGACTCTGGAGATGGAAACACACTCTTTTTGTGGGTGGGATTCCCAAGCTGTCTTAGCTAGAGACTCTCAAACCTCTTAGAATGTGTGCCTGCCTCCCTTCCTTTTGTTTGCGTCTCTTGACGCCCCCTTCCTCCTCACATCACACACAAGTACATCTGCTGCCTTAAAATCATCCAACATGCTACTTCCACTAAATGCTGTAGCACATCATGGGTTCAAACAGGCATGTTTGCCTACTCCCTCTCTCTCTCTACCATTCTCGCCAAACATCTGAAGGGACAAATGCCCTAAATTCTCCCTGTATGTTGCCTGTATGGGGACTGCACATGTGAGGGGTTGTCTGTGCATCCGCTGAGACCCAAACTAACTCCTGAGGTGAGTGTGGG
The DNA here is from genome assembly GCA_003113815.1 of Sphenodon punctatus. Classification (NCBI taxonomy): domain Eukaryota; kingdom Metazoa; phylum Chordata; class Lepidosauria; order Sphenodontia; family Sphenodontidae; genus Sphenodon; species Sphenodon punctatus. The sequence goes on along the minus strand of QEPC01010104.1, from coordinate 58,951 downwards.
CAGTCAGGCTGGGGCAGTTGGGTGCCATCCCAGCAGTTCTGCTGTTACGTTAGACTCTCCTGAAACCAGTAGCTTTCCTGAGCACTGGGCAGCTAAACAACCTCCCTACCTGCCAGGCTGACAACCCAAGCCCATGCTGCGTGTGTTGAACACAGAGGGGATCCTACCACCACTGCTAGAACTGGGGATCCTGGGTAGGAGAAGGGGAGTTCAGAGTTGGCCAAAGTGGATGTGGTCCCTCTAACCCAGCAAAACCAGGCAAGTGTCTGGCTCCTGGAGCTTTGTTTTTCTGTGAGCTCAGGCAGCAGGGCCAGCCAGACATTAAACAGCAGAGCTGGTGCTTAGAGGCAGGTAACTGTATTTGTGTTGGGCTGGACAACTCTTGCTGAGATTCCCAAGGGTCTGGTAACACAATTAATCAAGGTGGGAGGATAATGGGCCATATGCAGGGACCCGAGTTCACTGCACCAAAAAATCTTAAATTCTGCAACCAGTGAAGCCAAATTCTGCAAATTCGCCATGAGCATTAATATTTGCATAATTAACTAGATTTGCATAACTATGCATGCTGGGAAGCAAATTTGCAACAGGTTTGACACAGAATCACAACTTTGCTAATCAAACACAACTCAGATCCTCTGGAATTTCAGCACCCCAGAATTCCCATCTCATATTAAAACCCCAGAACGCCCTCACCCAAACATAGGGCCTTCAGACCCCACCCACCCACAATTCTGTCTCTTATACACATCTAGATGTGTATAAGAGGGAGGAGTAAGCGGGACAATCATAATGCCACAACTGGCTGGGCGAGCCTCTCTGGACATCATCAACTGGTCTAAATTTATTCTCCAAGGAAGCCCAGAGATCTCCTATCCAGTCCTGCTTCCCGCCCCGTTCCCCCAAGTGGCAAGTGAGCCAAGAAATATCAAGCNCAGTCAACTCGGGTCCCTGGCCACATGTAGTGCCTGTTACAAGATCCGACTCCTCAGCCCCATGTCACCAAGTGCAGTAGAGAGCTTTGGGCAGAAAACGTGCTTACACGGGAGTCCCTCAATGAGATTGGGCCCTGCTGGCCCTTCCAAGCCAGATTTTCAGGAGCTCAGCTTCTATCTCTAAAGCACACTAAGCTCACTGCAGGGTAATCAGCACTTGGGAGGGCAGAGCTCTCCTGGGAACCCTGCTCAATGAGGCCTTTTCCTCACAAACACAAATTGTGTAAGCAAGCCCTGAGAGAAAGCACCATTTCTGAAGAGTTTAAAGGTTAAATACAGAAGACAATAGGTGGGGATGACTTGCCCCAGGTCATACCAGGACTCAGTGACACAGTCAGAAGTCAACTCTGAACCACCTGATTCGGAGCCCCATTTCTTAGCTACAAAACCCACCCTTCCTCTCCATCAGCTAAGCCACACAACAGCAGAAACAGCTTTCCCAGGGTGGGGCTCCTGTTGTCCCAGTTTGGGTGTTTTTAAGATGCTGTCACACTTTAATCCTGCCCAGAGTGAGACCCTCACTCTGGGCAGGATTCGGCCCAGATGCCAAACAAGAGTGATGGCAGCCTGGGCCAGGGAGAGGGCGGGTTGGGTGGTGCATGGATGTGTGTCTGCATGGCCTCACCCTTGCACTGCTTGAAGCGGCCTGCCCACCTCCCTGAAAGGCAGCCACACTGGCATGAGGCTGCTGTGGCTGCCCAGAAGTGCTGCGGACCTGGACTGGGGCAAGAGAAAGCGGGCCCACAAATGTGACGGCCTGCTTTACCCAGGTGCGGCGTCCAAGCATGGGCCATGGCATCGCTTAGCCTGGGCTGTTCCTCGGGGATGATCCAGAGGAACTAAGCACTGCCATGGCCCATGCAAACCCAGGCTCTGGCCCGGGTCAACCTCTGATGGCTGCTTTCAGCTGGAAAAGCATGGAAATCCATGCTATCGTCATATCTGTAAACACCTTTTGTTATCATCTTGTGGGATACTGAAGGGCCATGGAATAATTTCTGGGCGAGAGAGTCCACAGTGTCCCTGTCCTGCTGTGACTCTTCAGTCTAGTCCAGACATGGGGAGCCTCAGGCCCAGGGGCCAAATGCAACCCAAGGCTAGTTTTTATTTGGCCTCTTTCCAGTTTCTGAATCTGCCCCCTGGATCTAGTTTCTACGCCCAAGCAAGCACTGAAAAACTGAGTTCAGGGTCAAGGGAGCAGAGATGAGGCTATGCACACAAGGCTAGGGGGTAGCTCCATGATCTGGACTCCCCTCTTCCTGAGCACACTCCTTAAGCATCCCCCTTCCCAACCTCTATGCAGCCCTCAGAGCTTGTACTCATTTTCAAAGTGACCCCCGGGAGGGAAGAAGTCCCCCACCCCTGGTCCACGAGGCACTCTAAAGAAGTGGTGCCCAAGGTTGTGTGTGTGTGTGCGTGTGTGCGCGCGCATGCACACATAGGATGGCTGAGCCAGGGATCCAAATCAGGATGTAGATCTGGGGGCAGATTTTTAGAAGGTGTGGTCCTGCAGTGCCTGCCTCCTGTTGATACTAAGCTATTTTTGCTGTGCCTGAATCTGAGAGCTGAAACAAGTATCCACGTTGAGTACTGAATTAGACAAATTCAGGTTCTTGACTTCTTTTGGCATGGGGCAAATATGAAATGCTATTCACTTCCTGCTTTGGTCACTGAAATGAAGATTCATTTAGGATATTTCGGTTCAGATATTTCATCCACTTGGGTATTTCATTTTGGGTATTTTGGTTTATTCAGTTATCCATTTCAGGTATTTCAGTCACTTTGGTAGCATTATTTTGCACAATATAATTTGGGTATTCGGCAGGCCATCCAAATATGCAAATTATGTCCATGAATTCAGAATTAATTATTCATTTCAGCTCTACTGGATATCCCACAATTGACTCCTGTTGCTTTACAGCAGCTGAGGATTTAGTCCATAGCTTTCTGCCTGGACACACTCGCTGTTTCTCTAATTCCACCCCTGCATCCCGGAATTTCTTCAGAGACAGTCAGGGAAGAGCCCTTCCGGTCTCCAGCTGAAGGCAGCCCTAGCCTGTTTGTTTCCTCGCTTCAGAGAGGCCACAGCAATAGTGTTTCAGCAGGGCCAACTCTCCTTCACTCCTTAATCTTCCCCTTATTTGTGCTAATGGGAATGAATTCAAACGTGCACCATCCTTTTGGAGTTCAATTGTCCCTGTGCGCTGGTGAAGGGCCCATTATAAGGCATTCATTCACTCTAATTCATTCATTGACATTCATTGGGATCAGTTTGATGGCAGGCAGAGAGTGAATTGAGTTGGAAAATCACAAAGCTCACACATGTGTTCAGGCCTGATTTGCTATTAGCTAAAGGAGACTCTTCAGATGAAGAATAACCAGCCTGAATTACATGTTACAGCCACTTTAATAGCCTGGGAGTCCATCACACTTAATGTTATCCCAACGAACACTAGGAGAATTCACACTCACTGGCTGTGGCTTATTATTGGAGCCAGCAGTGAGCGGTCTTGGCGTTGAGTATGGTGGGCACAATGCCAGCGTAAAACATCTCTCTGCAGTGCCTCTGGACAGCTGGGCCCACACATCTGCTCCGGAGATCCCAACGCACGCCCAGCCACTAAACTCAAGGGGCAATTACACAAGCGTGGGTGACTCCAGTAGGAAAAATGGGTAAAAGTCAAATGGGGAACAGTGCTGCCAATACCAGAGACTGTGATGTGGGGTGGAAAAATTTTCCAGAAAATTCTCTGCTATATTTTTCTGAAATATTTTCTGGTTCTAAAAATGCATTGTTTCATAAAATTAATAAGTAACACATAGTGAATGGATACCAATACATAATTCCAATAAAAATAATTTCCAAGTAAAACTTTGAATTCATTTTAATATTTAAACCACATTAAGTGCATTTTACTGATTTTCCCCCCCCCTAATTTATTTCAGTTCAGCTACTTTTGGCTATTGTAAAAAAGTTTGAGATATTTACCCAGCACATAAAATTAACATAGTGTACTTTTTGCATTTTGTTTACTAAGTTCAAGTCAAATAAACATGCTAAATCAAGTCCCAATTGATTTAGAACATGGAAAAAAAATTCAAAAAACTTGCATCAGAAAATTTTCCAGAACTTTTTCCAGAAAACCCACTGCGATGAAGATCATGACACTCATTGTGAGGCTTGCAGTAGCAGTTACTTCTCTTAAAATTTTAGGTTCCGGAGTCCTGGGATTAGACAAGAATCTCAGCTGTCAGGAGAAAAAGCCTCAGAATGTTTCCACTAGAGTTGAAATGGGTATCCACAGCAAATGCCCCATTTGACCATTTCCCCCACTTCAAACTAGCTCCAGTGAAGTGGATCAAATCTGCTATACATCCCCACTTCATTCAGCTGTTTTGGTTTTCCAGTGTTGTCCCAACACACCCCAAACAATTTCAGTTCAAATGTTTGGTTGAATAAGTGGATATCAAACTGAAATAGCACTGTGCTTCCCCGCAAGATCAACAGCATTCCAAACAATCATTCACATACACACACACACTGGTTTCCTTCATCATGGTGCTCTAGTGCAGTGGTATTGCATTCCCACACAATGGGAACAGCCTAGCACAGACATGCAATCAGCAAGTCCTTGGATCTGGGCTTCCAGTCTTTTGCCCTGGGCATGCCTTTCCAGAGTCCTTGCTTTTCAGGACCTTTGGTCTGGTTCCCTGACAGCTAGACCCACTTACAACAGGTTCTTCTCATCAGGAAGCTCCCTGCCCTGACTGATCCTGTCCCTGCTTGAGTTCTTGTACTTGAGGCTCTTATACCCCCTTAAAAGGGACAAGGTCAGAGTGATGGGCAGATTCTCCTTAAAGGGACAGCACCTGTTCCATCACAAACCCATGCAATGGTGTGCAATCAGGGTAGATTTAAGGGGTGGGGCATACCTGATTAGGGCCGGATCCAGGTTTTTGTGGGCTCTTGAGTGACAAGAGTATCCGTGCCCCCCACTCTTTTGCCCCGTCTTCTTGGAGCCGTGCAATCCTCCTCTAATCATGCCCCTTCCTCTAGTGCCACCCCATTCTCTTTGCAGGTGGGGAGAAGGGATGCCGGGGAGTGGGGAGGGTCTTCTGCAGGCTTGCTTGCAGCTTACTGCCTGCTGCTGCTGCTGCTGTTTGGGCTGCCTGCTGCCTGGGCAGGCTGTGCCATGCTAGTGCTAGTGTGCTGGAAGAGAAGAGGCGGAGCCCACACACTTCATGGTTGGTCACTAACTGATGTTGTCGATGTCAGCCACTTTCTCCTCATACTGCCTACTTGTTGAGTGTTGCCACAGTGTACCGACGCATGCCTTCTCACACTCCACAGCGTAGGACCAGCTGGCTGTGTGGGAAGTGCATGCATGGCCAGTTCTTATGGCCCTCAACAGCCAGCTGAATTTGGCACTGGCTGGCTGGCAAGCATGGGGTCTAAGTGGACCCAGCCGAGTGGGGAGCTGGTGGTGGCAATAGACTTTGGGGGTGGAGCCCATTGGCCCCTAGAAGGCCATAGGCCCTTGGCAAATGCCCAACTTTGCTGATCTCTGGTGCTGGCCCTGGGACCTGATGCATCATCCTTGGTCATGCCCCCTTAGGCTCTCCTCAAACCACACACACCCTGGTCCTCCCCACTCCCACGCACTGTTGGCTTCCTGGAGGGGATGGTGTGTACCATGGAGGGAAGGGACTGAGAGTGTGAGGTGCATTCAAAAGCCACTTAAGAAGAGTCTGAGCCAGCACCTCTCTGCTCCTCCTCTCAATTGAATCTCGTGAAAGCTGTATAATAATTGCTATTGGGGGAGCAGAGGGTGAGGCTTTGGCCAGCTGGCTCTCCCTCACTTTGAACTGCTATTACTCTACTGACACCAGCTGAGGACCTGCCCCTACAGATTTTAAGATAGATTATTGTGTTTCTACTGAGCCTGCTGGTTTCCTTCCTGTTAAATTTGACAGGACTTTCCCAGAAGGGTTGCCAATCAGAAACAGGCATAGACTTACCTTTTACTGCCCAAATGTGTTGTTATCCTGATGACACCTCCAATTGAGAGGGGCGGATAAGCAGCATATGCCGGACACTGAGAGCTGGTGGCTAAAGACCTTCCTCCTGAAAGGGCTGTTATCAGCAAGGCAGGCTGCAGGGAGCTGCAAACAGGCTAACACCACAAGATGAGTAAAGTGACCTACTTGGATAAGGATGGACGAACAGGGATGATTATCGGGGGAATCTGTAGCTGAGCCATGCCAAATAAGATTAATATGTTCAGCATGTAAGGCAAGCTCACTCCCCACAGACAGATTCTTGCTGTGCTGGTTGCCCTGCCTGACCCTACAAATGCTCTCCAGCTCACACCATCAAGAAAGGCTTGTTTGTGCAGCCAGTTCTCCCTGTTTCGAGGGGAGCTCCACCTTCTTCCTGGGGCTATGTCTCCTCAGCCTCATCAGTGATCCAAGCCACTAAGGTGCACATGGGTCCAACTGCAGTCATATTAGTATAAATCCCCTGGGTTCAGTGGGGTCACTCCTGATCTACACCAAGTTATACAATATCAGAATCAGACCATTCTTTGCTCATCACTGCTCTAGTGCTCAGAGGTTTCCTCTCTCACCCCTAGGCCTAAGTGGCTGCCAATGCTTTAACACCTGCCCTTGGATCCCTCACCCTATGCAAGCCACCTGCACATAGTGCTGTCACTGGACTGGACCCCCTCTTCAGGAAACAGCTTGAACCGGCCCTACCCCGAGCTTCTGACTCAGGGCAGATGAGGTGGAGGGAATGATCTTTAGCTACACAGTTATAACCTGCTCATGATTGTAGGTGGAGGAAGGGAGGAGGATGTGTAGTGAACAGTGGGGATTCTGGATTTAAGAGGCCTGATTTCTTTTAGCTATAGGACCAGAGCAGCTCAGTCTCATTTAGTGAGACTTCAGAAAATCCAGCCCCAGAGGACACAGTGGGAGCTGCTGTAAACTCAGTGCAAAATTACGCCTTAAATGGAGCGTAAATGGGAGCCAAATTCTTCTGAAAACCCAACTCTGACTCTGGGGCTGAGCTCTTGGAAACTTGGTCCTGAGCCCTATTAGAAAATCCAGTATAACACAAGGAGGGAAGAAGCCAAACTGATGGGGGAAGCTGATGCAGGGCTAGGTGGCAAAAGCAGCAGCTGCCCAGTCTGCTTCCAGCTGCAACCGAGTCCTCCTCCCCAGTGAGAGATTAGGAAGGGGATGGGCTGTATTTTCTGAAAGGCCCATGCTCTGCCTGACCTCTGCAGTGTCCGTCCGGATTCTGCCCAGCTCCCTCTCCTTGGAATTGCAGTGTGCAAAGTAAGCCGGTACAAAAGGCAGCAGCAAGCAACCATTTAAGATACAGCCAATGGGTTCTTGCCTCTCGTTCTCTCCCACGCAGCTGCAGAATTGTTCAACACCTTTGCACAAAGTGGCAAGACGGTATTATTATTGTAAGCACTGCTTGGAAAGTTGCACTTCTCACTCCCACAGCTCACATACCCTGCTTGCAATGTGAGACAACTTGGGGAGGGGCCACTCCGGCATGCCAGAGCAGGAACACTTGAATCTGTGCACTTTAAAAGGTTGCACTGAGTCCTGGTTGCATCCAGGCATCATGCAGATTCCCTTTACATGGCTCTGCTATGGAGCTCCATACCTGATCCTTAGAACCCCCTCACAAGGCCATGAACTGTGACAGTGCCACCAGCCAAGCCTCTGACCCAAAGTACTCTCTCAGGCCCAGCTCTGGTTATGCACCTCACTGCCAACCTGCAGCCCCACTCTCCTCCCCTTTGCCAGTCCCTTCTGTCCTGACTCACAGCCATTTCCTAAACCAGCTTTGGGATTGCTACTGATAATATTGCCCACTGGCTTCTTTACAAACCCTGGCAGTGCCTGCTCCAATGAGCATGCAAGCGGAGGAAGAGATGGGGAAAAGGGAGCAGGCAAATATAGGTTGAGTCTACAAGACTAGCCATGGGCAGCAGGGCAGAGGAGATTGTGCTAGAACAGGGTGGAGGTCTGGGGAACGAGTTCAGAGAGGCCAACCCAGTCTCAGCATGAAAGAAAACACAGACAGGGGTGTGGAACCTGACAGTCGGGCAGGTGAGGCAGAGGAGGTGGGGCGAGGAGTTTCCAATTAGCTGAGGGGACAGAATGACATCAGATGAACTGAGGCAACCCCAACATTACAAGAAATGCACCAAGGTCCTCTTCAAACACCCCTTTCGCCAAACCTAGCAAAACCACATTCAAGAGCCATGGTGGGCCATGAGGGAGGATGCTGTTCATATTACCAAATGAATGCCACCAAAAGGGCATGGTAACCGTGTTTTTTTCTCTCCTGTTCTGTTAGGATGATGCAGACCATGGTAGGACCTCTGGGTCCTCATCAGAGATTGAGGCCCTGTTGTTCCCAGTGCTGGATGCACAGACAGGAAAAACCAAGGTGGGAATTCAGTGAGGGACTGAAGAATTCCATAGATGGCAAGAGTATCCAGTGCCAGGAAACTGAGTTGACTGCGTTGCTGCAATTCGCAGTGATTTTTGCAGAATCAGCCTATCCTTGCAGCCTATCCACCGCCTCTAGTATGTAAACCGCATCTAGCAGGGGGAGGGGCAGGAAGAGTGGCTGAGGGAGCTTGGGGCATGACCAAGGAGGAGGAGGTCAAAACAGCTCCCCCCCTTTAAGACTATCCTAGTTGCACTCCTGCTACCAAGGAATAGGGACAGACTTTCACAGGGGTAGACTACCCCACAACTATTTACTGCAGGGCTCTTGAAGAGTGGAGTAACTGCCAAGCAAAGTACTGTAGGACAGCTCCTCCCTTATACTCTAGGTTCTCGGACGGGGGGGTGCAGAAGGTATTTTGTAATGACGTAGCAGTTTCCATTTTACATTGGTTACATGAAGCGAGTTTTCAGTTCTCAGCTTAGCTCATCACATGTTGTCTTAACACTTTCCTTTACATATTTATTACACATATGGTTTACATGTATCCCAGTATCTTTTCATGACAGAAGTAAGTATGCCAGCTACCAAACACCTAGAGTATTAACAAATGAGACACTGCCCCACATTTGCCCCTATTAGCCAGAATTCACCTGCTTGTCTATCCTGTGCCTGCCAGATGTTCACTCTGGGGCCACTCCATATGGCATCAACCCAAGAATATTTACTGTAACCAAGCCAAGAACGTGTACCTGAGTTCTCGCATCCTCATGAATGTCGCATCCCTTGTCTCTCCCTCTGTTCCCTGTCTCCCCTCCCCCTGTCTTTAGATTATAAGCTCTTGGGCAGGGGCTGTGTCTATCTTGTTTTTTTGTAAAGCGCCAGGTACATCGCTGGCGCTATATAAATGCTTATAAGAAGAAGAAGAAGAATAATTGTGGAGCCCATCGTGCGGGCAAATTCAAGCAAAACCAGGGCAATGGGTGCCCATGGGGTCATTGCCTGTCTGTTGGGGCATGTGCTCTACACCACAGAGGCACAGATGCAGTCTAGAGTGTTGCTAGAGTGACTGCAACTCAGTAGAGGGAGGTGGACCACGACGGGGAGGAATGCTTGCCTGTTTGTTGCCCTCCCCACATAGGGGAGCTGTGTGGAGCCACTATGGGTTCCAGCAGGCTCCCAGCCCATGTAGTAACACCCCTAGTTCCACACATGCACTGAGTTAGGAGGAATTTCCAAAATAATGGTGTGGAAAAGGGGAGAGTCATAGAACAAGTGCAAAACAGAGGGCAAGCAATAGGAAGGTGGGAAGGGGAAGAAAGATAGATGTATGTGTGTGTGGTGGTGGGGTGGGACCTCAATTACCACAGAAAAGCAGAAGAGGGGGCACAGTTCAAAAATGTTTGAGAACAACTGCCTTAAATCCCCATAGTCGCATCCCATAACACTCCAAAAAGATGGCACTTCCATTCACTCATGCAGCTTTGCAGAAATTCAAATGCTGGTGGGGACAGAGTGGTAGAGGGAGTAGTAGGTTTTCTCTGTGCCACAAAGCCCTGCACCCCCCCCCCAATGTTTTTATACCTATGGTGGTTGCACACACACCCTCCCCAATGCACTGTGGCTACAGGACTAGCTGTATCTAATCTCTGAGAGGCTGGCAATTCCCGCTTTGCTATGAAACCTTCTTCATGATAAAACAGCCAACAAAATCTCTAAACCCCTAAAGAAGAGAAGGAAACACTCCCATTCTGCACAATCTGCTCCATCTTCAGCCTCCTTTTGTTCCAGTGGAAAAAGCTCCTAGCACATGAATTTCCAGAGCTGATCAGTGATTCAGTGCTGGAACTGCCTGCCCACACGTGTCACATCAGTCATGCTTGTGGCACAAAAGCAGCATGTGTATGAGCCATAGTTAAATATTCCCAGCGGGGGGAGGGGAGAAGGGGGAAGTGAGAGAGATCATTTTGGCACATTTCATTCCTAAGAGCATCTGGCTTTTCCCCACTAACAAATGATGATTAGTGGTGCAATTAAAGCCTCACTAATTGGGAGCAGAGCTGAGAATCTGCTGGTCTCTCCCTTTTATCAGAATCTTTCCAGATTCGGGGCTCATGACTTTAAGGCCTTGTTGTCCTCAGCCACCCCTGGAATCAGAGGATATTCACAGGCCCTTGGTCTGTTGTGGGTTCATGTTCTGCCGAAGGACAGAAAAGGTATGCACACGTCAGAGACCTGGGAACAGAGCCCTGGCACCTCAAAAGCCACAAATATCTGAGTTGTTATACTCAATTATTTCCTATAGTGCCAGCACCAATGTGCCTGGCACCGGATAATCATGAAGGAGGTCTCCCTCTGCTCTCAGTAGGGGCTAGGTCTTTCTATTTTCATTTAGCATCCAGGTTGCCACCCAGGCACGTCCATGGAGCTGGGTCATTACCAAATCACAAGGACTCAAGAGGCTACAGCTTGCAATCTTGGATTTTGAGGAATGTATCAATGCACCCAAAATGAAGACTGCACTAGGTGTGGTCTCTCTCCATCTGGGGTTGGCGCTGGCACAGCTGAGAGTGGGGAGGGAGCTGCTGCTGTCGCTGGCACCAAGCCTGGATGGAGAGAAACCGTACCTGATGATTCAGTGTGTAGAATGGAAAGTGCCAAGAGAGGCCACCATCAAATTTCATCGGGCCCTTCCACTTCCTGCCCAATCCTCCGAATCCTGGCCTACTCCACGGTCCAGTGCTCATCCACTTGGCAAAAGAGACTCTGTGGGGAGGAATGATTCCTGGGGGCTTGGCTGCAGGGGGGGTGGCACAAAAAGGGATAAGAAGAGACTACAGGCTTGTTAGCTGGTATGAGCATCCATCCCCCCACTCCTGTGCACACTCCCCATCCCGTTGGATTGTTCTTTCCTCCTGAGAGAGTGCGGTGAGAGCCCCCCCTCAAGTGCTGGTTATTTTTTGGGAACTGGCACAGCATGCAGCTGACAGCGGATGCCGAGGGAGAGGACAGCTGAGGCCTGCTTTCACTTCGGATCCAAAAGGTCCAACTTGTTCAGTTATTTCTGAAACAATAAAACATGATCTGGTGACATGAGAAAAGCACATCCTGATGTACCCAATGCACTAGCCAGGTCCGTTCCTCTGTGGTGTTGGACTGGCAGGGGGGACCCCTCCACTGCTAATCCATGTCTGATGAACAGGGAAAGGGCAGACAGCCCGTGCTGAGCACTGGAGTTTGGCTACAGAACCAGAAGTCTGGAGCCTTGGCTACGCCTGGGTCCCCACTCTAGTTACAGACTCCTGGCTGTACACATGCCGCCTCATGAGGGTTCAATCACTTCACTAGTTTGTTTCTCTAAGGCAGGGGCAGGTACCCTTTTCTCTCCCATGGGCCACTTCAAAAATTAGTGTTAGCTCTGGGGGCCACATAAGAGGTAGAGGAGGGGATGCGTTAGGGGTGTATTCAAGAAGGGGAGGGTCCAAAAATGAACCTCTGCCATAGAATCATAGAATTGGAAGGGACCTCAGAGGTCATCTAATCTTACCCCCTGCTCAATGCAGGAAATACACAGCGACAGCATCCCTGACAGATGGCTGTTCAGACTGTTTGAAAACCTCCAGCGAAGGAGAGCTCACCACTGCCCTAGGCGGTCTGTTCCCCTGCTGAACAGCTCTTATCTGGGTGGGTGGGGGGTGTGATTTGATTTCCGCTCTTTTGTATTTTATGGTTTTGAACATTTTAGCTGTTTTTTTGTTGGCTTTTATTGTAATTATTGTTGTACGCCGCCCTGAGCTGCTATTTTGCTATTGTGCGGGATAAAAATATTCCGAAATAAAATAAATAAATAAATAAATTATTGTTAGGAAGTTCTTCTATCAAGGACATAGCTATCATAGGGATAGGTGTTGCAGCTGCATTAGAGCGCACAAGCCTGGTGGCCTCACACTCCCTGGTGCAGCTGTGTCCCCTGCTATTGGAAGGGGGGCACAGATGTAACTTTGGGGTAAAGTTTGTGGGAGATGCTGATCCACATAAGCCCTGCTCCCATATCCCTAAATTGTGGGGGGAGAAAATCTGTGAGGGGACATGTCCACAACTGAAATGGAGAAGGTTCAGGGACAGCATGCCATCTTCTACACCAGCGTCCATTCCAACCTAGCTACGCCCCTGTCCTTGAGTGCATGACCTCATCTCTGCTTCCTTCCCAAGTTCACTCCTTCAGTGTCAGATCCACACCCAAGAACAGTCACTTTTTGCCCGGTACAGTAATGAGCTTTGTTATATTGTACCAGGTTCCCAGCAGTGTAAGGTTTGTACTGGGTTCAGCAGACAAAGGGGGCTATTACCACCTCATTAATCCAGATGGAGAAAGAGCTGGCTGACTCCTCACCCTGGCTGCTGTTATTTGTTAATTCACTATTGGGGGGGGAGAGCATCTTTTCTCACTTTAACAAGTTTGGGGTAAGACTGCTGTCAAAGAACAACACCCAGGAAGGAGGGGGCTGTGTGCCTGGGATTAAAATGAAAACTAAATAAGGTAGGAGGGGTGTGAGTGTGTTTGTGAGAGATGATTCTTTAGCATGCTGAAAGGGACTGTCACTGCTTCCATCTGTGATCCTCTGTGGGGGTTTTTTAAAACTAAAATTAGAGCCAAAGTCAATGCACACATTTGAGAATTTTAACTTTTTAATAGGCTGAGTTGAACCATCAGTCCTGCACATACAAACGTATGTACACAGAGCCTCTCACACCAACATCCTTTTTCCCCCAGCTCAGCCCCAAAATTAGTCAGTGGGCTATTACAAATTTTCATAAGCATATGCAAATGTATGCAAATTAGGGATGGCATGAAGTGCACCTTTTTCTCTCTGTGAAATGTTCGGGGGATGGGGGGGTTATGACGATCCAGAAACTGGAAAGTGACTAAATAAAAAATCTGGCCCATGGACTAGAGGTTCCCCATCTCTGGTTTAAGGTGTTTAAATGCTTCCCCCATTACTGTAGCACCTGAACATCTAACAGCCCTTACAGGATTTATCTGTACATCTCACATTGTGAGGCAACAAAGGGTCGCTATCTCCATTTTACAGGGGAAAGCTGACGCACAGGGCATGCTCCTCCACCATTAGAGTCACTGGGAATTTTGCCACCGACTTCAGTGGGTGAGGGATTGCACCCAGAGAGAGACTGGGACCATGATGCACAAAGTGCTTACTTAAAGCTGCACAAACAGCTTCAATGAGGCTACTCCGGAGTAAGTGGTTTGTGGATTGCAGCCTGGGTGACTTGCTCAGACTGAACACAGTTCTCCTGGGCCAGATGCTTCTGCCCAGAGCCCACCTGAAATGCCTTGACCTTCTGGCCCCTATTCCCAACACACCCCTCTTGCTGTAGCCTGATCCTTCAGCTATGCAGCCTCTGGCAGTGCCCATTTCCTCATGGACCCATAATGCATTGGAGTAGCCAAGCTCTGCTGCAAGAGGGGAGGCTGAGCTCCTTCAGGACTGGATTTCCTCCCCAGAGAAAGCCCTGTCAGCAAAGGTGACAATCAAGGTATCCTGAATTTACAATGAAGCCTAAGTTTACAATCAGTGTTTTCAGACGGACCCAGGGTGGGTTGGCCAGCCCCACATTCCCTGCATACAGCCCCACCTGGGCCGGGTTTACATAGACCTGGCGGCTGCCATGGCCCATGAGCCACCCATGTGGTGCCCTCCTCCCCCACACCATAGAGTTGCAGACAGATTGCCCAACGCACTAGGTTGCCACCCACAACTTTATGGCATTGCCTGGGAGTCGAGACAACGGCTGGGTGAGAACAAAGCTGCAGCAGCAGCCGTCTGCTGAGCAGACGAACTGCAGCTCCCCTTCAGGCCAGCGCCTGGGTGGAGGCACTGGTCTCCACCCAGGCTCCAGGATGTTCCAGAGGGCTGCAAATGGGACTGGAGCAGCCTGCTCTGCCTCTGCTCTGCCTGCACGTCTGGTGGCCCGCCTTTAGACAGACGGGTGAGGTGGACAGGGCTGCCATCCATTCCTGTGGCTGTGAAGAGATGACATCATACAGAATGGTGTTTGATCCCTGTTGTGTAATAGTGTAGGTTTTGAAACGCTAGCACCTTCCACCACTGACACACCCAGTGGGACAGCCTAGTACAGAGAGGGCTAGGGAGGAGAAGGGCTGTGTGTCACGGAGGAACATAGGGTCACACACGTGTAACACGGGCCTACATGTAGACTACAAGTCTGGTAAATATGTAAAGCAAAAGGTTCCATATGTATGTAATGTTACAATTGAGAACTGTAAAACCCAAATCAG